>PITA01022077.1:0-31206 GCA_004023965.1 Spilogale gracilis | reverse complement strand
AGGATTCATAAATTGGAATCTGCCACTCTTCTGCTTAGAACCTTTTATGACTTCTCCTACTATAGTCAAGGAAATAAAAACCAGACTCAAAAATTTCAGCAGATAACCAGAAACTATAAAAAAATTCAAAAGGATAAAATAGAAATTGAAACATAAAAAAAAAAAAAAAACACCACAATAAACTGCCTTTCCCCCAAGTCTCTTTACCCAGTCATCTTCATCCCGATTGATGGCGATTCTATCTAATTGCTCAGGCCAAATAACCTGGATTCAAGGCTGACTCCCCGACCTCTCTCCCATCCTACGTCTAATCCATTGGGAAATCTTGTGACAGAAATGTGACAGAATATATCCACAGTCCAAACACTTCCACCATTTCTACTGCTGATACTCCCACTCAGACCAACATCATCTCTCACCTGGATTATTGCAATGGTCTCCTTAGTTCTCATGTTCTATTCTTATGTTCTATAACAGTAATTATGCGCTACATTATGGTGCTCAAATAAATATCACCAGTCTCTCAGTGACTTAACCAACAAAATTACTTCTTGCTCACTTTCATATTAAATGTAGGTTAGTTAATGGAGGGACTCTCTTCTTTGAGTTTCTTACCAACCCAGACTGACAAAGCATCCATCACTGACAGTCATGTGATGGAGAAAGAATTGCCCAGAGGCCCTAAAGCTTCCACAGGGAAGTGAAACATAGGCCTTCTTGTCACATCTCATTGACCTAACTATGGCTATGCCTAACTTCAAGGGGGGCAGGAAAGTACAATCTAACCATGTCCCAGAGAATTGGAAATAATTTGTGGACAGCGCTAATGACTATGGCACCCTCCCAGGATCTGTTCTCAACCTAATAAACCGAGTGAACTTTTTAAATCATAAGCCAGATGGTATCACTCTTCTGTTCTCCATTTTCCTCTGAGTCAAAGTCAGAGTTCTTATGATTACTGCAAGGTGCTGCATGATCTGATGCCCCATTAATCCTCTGGTCCCAGGTGTCCTACTTCTCATTTCTCTACTCACTGCATTCCAGTATTGCTGATTTTTCCTCAAACAAACCAGGCACACTTTCATCATTGGGCTTTTGTACTGGTTCTTACCTCTGCCTAGAACCCTCTTTCCCTATATGCATGACTATCACCTTCAATTTTTTTTTTTTTTACCCCTTCAAATTTTTGGTCAAATGCCATCTTATTAAGATTGCAACCAAGGGTGCCTGGGTTGCTCAATTGGTTGAAGATGTGACACTTGATTTCATCTCAGGTCATGATCTCAGGCATGAACATGTGATCATGCCCCATGCTGGGCTCCATGCTCAATGGAGAGTTTTTTTGAGATTCTTTCTCTTTCCCTCTGCAACCACCCCTCCCGCATTTCTCAAATAAATAAATAAATCTTTAAAAAACAGTTTGCATCCATACATCTTTATGTTGGACTAGAGGATCTGTAGTTCTAGCTGCATTATGTTGAGAAATTTGCTAATATTTTAAAGCTTCAATAACCTCTCATAAGATTAGAGTGATGATACTCATATTTCCGGATTATTATAAAGATTGAATGAGAAAACACGCACATGGAGCTACACCCAGTTGTCATCAGTATGATGCTGGCCCCTCTTAACCATCCCCAAGCATAAGATGCATAATGGTCATTTAATGATCATTTGCAGAAAGCCGTTCTTTGGGTTAGTAGGGACCTTAAAGACTATCTGGTCTAGTGTTCTGAGCTTTGTTAGTGCTAACTAAAGTACGATAGAGCAAAAACAAACCAAAGCCAAAACCAAGCTCCCAAATTCTTTAGCCAAGTAAGTTGAGGGTGGGGGTGGATTTTCTCCTTTTTATGGTCATTTTCTGGAGATTCAGAATTTACATTAGCATAACAAAAGCTCTGAGAATCTTTACAATAAAGAGACCTATTCAACCCTGCATATCTCAAAGTTAATTGCCCACAGAACCTGGTGTTTTTTCCCCCTCACATTAATGATTATTAACATCTTGTAGAACTAATGTTCTGTTGAACACAACTTGAGAAATGTTGATTTACACAACTTGAGAAATGTTGATTTACTCCAAATCTCATGTTTACCTGGAAACTACACCATAGACCACAGAGATTAAGCACTCATCCCACTGTGACACAGAGGCAGGGTGACATTGACCATGACTTGAATACAGTTCAGGGTCATGTTTCCCATTTTGTAGCTACTTCATAAGAAATAAAGTCATCAAACATGAAAAAAAAATATTGTGGTTCTCATCGCCCATTTTCATTCTTTCACTTTATTCTTGCAGAAAGGGATCCTCCTCTTTTTACCCTCAAGCTTCTCCATCCACTTTGGATTTCAAGGTGCACAAGAATAAATAAGTAAAATTTTGAGAACAGCGTCTAGCAGAACTGTTAGGTATATTTATTTGTGCCAGTGTGCCTTGCTAGGCTGTATGTCTAAATGAGGGGGAAAATTGCTCTATAAATAACAGCACTAATCACCCTATTGCTCTACTTCGCAGGAGGACTCACAGACCGAAAGTTACACATAATCTGCTATTTCCTAGATCCCCTTCTTATCCTCAAAGCCCCGTATGCCATGATTGACTCGCCACATGCTCGTGTGTTCCTTATCATTTTCTCCTATTTTGTGCAATGGGATGTGTTAGATAGACATTTTCTGGGAATAAAAGTTTGTAGGTGAGATGGGTGGCTGGGGCCAGAGGTTGGACATATACTGTTAGAAACACAGTTCCTGGTTGAGTATTGTGATATTTTCTTTCTCAGTGTTCCTTGGGTTATTAAAAACAGTGTATAAGAGCTATCTGTGAAGTTATATTTACATCTATATTATTATCTATAACTATAAAGATTATGTGTTTGAGTAATATATAGTTGACCCTTGAACAACATGAGTTTGAACTGCATGGGTCCACTTACATGTAGATTGTTTTCAATAAATATTTTGGAAGATTTTTTGGAGAATTGTAATTTGAAAAAATGTGCATCTGAATCTTGTAGTTTAGAAATAATGAAACTTTTCTTATTATTGTAAGGATACAGTAGATAATACATATAATATATAAAATACATGTTAATCTCCTGTTGTTATCAATAAGGCTTCTGGTCAACAATAGGCTTTAGTAGTTAAGTTTTGGGGTCATCATAAATTATATATGGATTTTCAACTGTGTGAGGGATCAGTATCTACAACTCCTATGTTGTTCAGAGTCAACTGTATTTTATTCTTAGACTTTGTGGTAATAGGTACAGAATCATGTTTCTGGTTGACACATGGTTGTATTGTAGCATATTCTTTCTTTTATGATCTTTATGAGATCTTGGTTCTCATTTGCTTATTTGCATCTTTAATTACATTATGTGATGGACAAAGATAATGCTACTTCCCATTTTTATAGGTGAGTAAATTGAGGTGCTAATCAGAGAAACATCTTGCCAAGATCAGATATCTAGACATTTGAAGAGCTTGTGCATACTCTTATCATTTGACTCTTCATCCTAGACTCTCTTTACCCTCATGATTCCCGACCTAAGAAAGGTAGTAATAAATGCTCCTGCCTTGTATCTGAATGGATTTGTGTTCAGTGACTTAAAAACCACACATGGTGGAGGCCAAAGTCAGACATTATAGAACTATACATGCTCAAGATCCTAGCTCCCTAGAAAGAAGCTTATAAGATCACTGTAGTTCAGAGCTGAACAGACAGACTTTTCCCATTCTATCTCCTCACCAAGGCTACCTTTAGTAAGAGAAAGATTTTATACAATCACAGCACCAGTATATTGTATGTATAATAGATTTCTATGAATTAGTCAATGAGATGTATACAAACAGAAATATATTATTTCTCCCAAAATAAGAATAGTTTTAATGTGTTAGTTTTCTGATTACAAAAAGCAATACATTTATTGTAAAGAATACAGAAAACACAGAAACCTATGGAAAAGAAGGTGGACATAACCTTATTTCTTATACTCTGAACATAACCAATATTAATATACTCCCCACTAAGGTGGGGGCTCACCCTGCTCATATGTCTGTGCAGGAGACAACACAAGTCTCTCTAGCTTTGCTTTTCTGATATGACTGTTTCAGTGTCATTCATAAACATCAACAGTTTGATCTGTCTTGGGGGATGGCACTGGAGAAAGGAAAATCCTGTCTTGTGTGCCTGTAAAGCATCAGTTCTTAAATCAGAGATGATAGACCTCTTTGTGATTTTGATAAAAGGAATGGATACTTAACAGTGGGAAAAAAATCTACCCATATACATAAGATATCGTGCATATGACATTAAGGAGTTCACGGATTCCTTTAAAACCACCCATAATTCCCCTGAAGCCTTCAGGTTAGGAAGACTCCTATTGTAAAAGAAAAAAAAAAGATTCATTTATAACACTTATCACAATCTGTATTTATATATTTATTTGCTTACTTATTGACATTTCTCTCACTAGATTGTGTCACAATAGCAGAGACAGTTTGTTGTACTCAAAGATGTACACCCGCTGTCTGGTAGCTGATACATGTCTCAGTTATTCATGAAATGAATTGAATGAATGAATGAGTTAGTGCTTATTGGTGTTCCTTCTGTCCCCAGCAGTAATTTATGAATTATATAAACAGGTGAACAATCTGGAGGAGAAATAGGGAGGGAGATGTTTGAATCTGCTATTTTAATATAAATATATAAGAAAAAGATGGTAGTGTGGTGGTGATTTGGGGAAGAGATATTTATTGCTCAGTGGGAGTGAGGGTTGTGAACAGTATTTCATCCAGGTAGGGAGAGAACAGTAGAAGCCCAAGTCCCTGATAACCATGCTTAATGGTCTAATCAATGGAGGATCTTTGTATCTACTTGGTAGAAGTTGTCTGACCCTGATCCATGATTGGAAGGCATAACCCAGCATTGCCCACCATTTTTCCAGGCCCTTCTTCCCTTTTACATTGTTCCAAATCTCCACTTTTCTCTAAATTCAAGACCAGCGTGCCAAAACTCCAGCCTTAGTTTTCCTCACTTTTAGTCTCTAGAAGAAAATTTATCAATGTTCACAAACACTAAATTCTTTATTGGTTACATTTCAATGAGAAATAATGCTCTTTACTCCAAATCATTGGTGCTGCTAGTTACCAGGTTTTCCTCTGAAGTGCTCCTTAGGCTTCATTCCACTGGGCTTCTTCTTGGGAGCGTGGGGTTCACCTTGAATATCTAATGCAGCTGGGCTTTAGAGAGAGGGGAAAAGAGAGCTTCATTCTACTGAGGTATTAAGCAATGCACAGAGCCAGGGTGTCATCTGTCAGCCTTTGCTGCATGTCATTACTTTGTTCAGTGTACTCAGCACTAATCACACAATAAACACAAATGTGTTTGGTGAGCTGAGCAGTGCAAAGCAATAAACTGTATGGGAAGATTAGGTCACAGCCATGCTATCGGGTAAGAGGCTCAGGCAGAGGTGAGTGGGAATAGCTAGCATGGGCTAGTGGAGTGGCACTGAGTCTGCTCACTGCAAAGCAAGTATACAGCCCTTCAAGATAGGATCACAGGTATGTTCTTGGCCTCTTCCTCTTTCCACCTCACTTGTCTTCCTAGCTTCTTGCTAGCTTCTTGCCCCAACTGTTAGAATGAGAATGCCTGGCACCTAGTAGGTAATCAATAAACACATGGTAATTTAAACAGAGAGATCATTTGATTGGATCATTCAAACATTTATTGAATGCCTCTCTTCCAGATATTATGCTAAGTGATAGAAGTGAGATGATGTTCTTGCCATTGTAGGTTCTAGATAAGAAGGGGGAAATTCACATGTAATAAAAAACATGTAAAACATCATAAAAGCTAGAATAGACTTACCTTATTGTTTTTTGAAAGAGCAAAGAAAGAAGTGACTCAGCCTATAACATTAAGAGAACATATAAAAAGTGATATGTGAGTTTGTATTTGCTTAATCCACATTGAACACCTATGGCATACCAGGTGTTTTGTAAAGTATTGAAAATAAAATGGTGTTAAATCAATTTGGTCCCAAAGGAGCTTACATTTCATTGGTAGAACCAGGTAATGAAAAGACATTTGAGTCTAAGTGCTTGTGGTGGATTGTAATATTGTTCACAAGTATGAGTTTCTTCCTCTGTAGGAGTATTATATATACCCAACCCATTCCCACCCTGCCTCCCTGGGAAATTAATGTAATTTCCTGCATCATCGATGTTGGGCTTGGCCATGTAACTTGCTCTGCTAGTCATATGAGTGTATGTGACATATACCATGTCATGTGAGGAATTTTACATTTTGCTGGATTGTTTCTTTTAGCTTCTTGTTTTCCTATGCCTGCTGCCATGAAAATAGCATGTTTCATAAAGAGAGATGCCTCTTAAGCATGGATCTTCATAGAGAGTTTACCTGGAACAGACCTTAACCTGACCCACTGCCTGAAGCAGACTCATCAGCTAGCTCTTATCTCTAGATATACAACAAGAAGAACAAAGATATCTTTTTGGTTTGGCTATCAGTTATTGAGACTTTGGGGTTGTTTGTTATGCCTTGTAACCTAGTGCAACCCAATACAGTGGTATAGTAGAGGTAAGTCGAGAAAACAGTGAGAAAACATTTGAAAAGTTCAAAAGCCAATCTTGAGGAATCGTCAGCAAAGATTGACTAGAAGAAGAGGTGCAGCCAAATTGAGTCCTGAGGATAGAAAACCTCGTAGGAGAATGATGATCCAGGAAGTGGGAAAAGTCATCTAAAGGCCCAAATATAAGAAGGCTAATGTGATATATAAGAGGATATGGCAATAATTAAGTACAGTTAAAGTTTAATTATGAACCTATGTGTGTATAAAGTATGGAGGCTGCATGGAAAGCAAGTTGGGGAACAGATTTGTGAGACATAAGACTGGAGGTAAGAAAAGTCACCCCTTAAAGACATTTCTGTGCTATGTCAGCAATTTGGACTTACCTCTTTTAGACTATAGTCATTGAAGTGACTTAGAGAGGGTAAGGGAAAGTGACTTGGTATTTGAAAGTGATCATACTGTCTGCATCTGGAAGACTGACTGAAGAGAGACAGAAAACTTGAAACCAGGGAGACAGCTGAAAGCCTTTTGCCATGCAAGTGCAGGAGGCAGGGTGAACAGAGAGAAAGCAATGCATTCTGGAGATACTCAGGGGCCAGAATCAAGAAAGCATGGCAATTGGTGAGGGGTGAAGTAGAGATAGGAAATCTGGGGGACTTGCTGGTTTTGGAGGGGCAGTGAATGAATGGTGATGCTTTTAGGAAAATAGTAAAAGGATTGGACTTAGGTGTGGATAAGGGGGAGATGAAGATGAGTTCAATTTGGGGCATCTAACTGAAGATATCCTTCAAGTGTTGGTTATATGGTCTGGAGCTCAGGAGAGAGCTCTGGCTAGAGATAGAGATTCGGGAATCTTCAGGGAAAGATGATAACTGAAGCCTTGGGAACAGATTTGAGTGAAACTATACAGAAGGAAAAGAGTGTTAAAAATGAAGCAGAAACGGTGTAGGAGCTATTTGTTTTCAGGAACCAAAGCTGTGAGGCAGGAAGAAAGACAGTTGTGTAGTCCTAGGAACATGTTGGGATGCTAGGGGTTGAACTGTGTCCCCTGAGAATTCATATGTGGAAGTCCTAAGCCCTACAACCTCCAAATGTGAACTTATTTGTAAATAGGGTCACTGCAGATGCAATTAGTCAAGAAAAGTTATTTTGGAGTAACATGGACCTTAATCCAATGTGACTGGTGTCCTTATAAAAAGAGAAATTTGGATACAGAGACATGCACACAGAATGCCATAGAAATATTGGAGTTATGCTGCTACAAGCCAAGGAACTACTGGAAGCCAGGAGAGAGGCCTGGAACAGATCCTCCCCTCAGTGCCTTCAAAGGGAACATGGCCTTGCTGATAACTTAAACTTGAATTTCTGCCTTCAGAACTGTTAGACAATAAATTTCTGTTGTTTATGCCACACAGTCTGTAGTACTTTCTTATGACAGTCCCAAAAAACTAACACACAACGAGGAGAATGAGGTTTTGTTCTTTGATTTCTTTTTTTAACATGACATATTTAAATGGCAGTAGGAAAGGACTGGCAAAGGAAAGAGAGGTTGGATTTATAGGAGAGAGAAGATAAAATTATTGGAAGGAAGCCTCTGAGGAGGAAGAAGGAAGGAAATGCAATTGAGAGCACTGGGGAATGATGGTAGAGGGAGATCTTGGCTTCCACTGTGGCCATACAGGTTGGTGTGGATACAAAGCTGATTGAAGGCAAAAAAAAAAAAAAAAAAAGAGAAGAGCTTGAAAAATTTTCAGGTTGATGTTCCTTTGGAGTCTCTATACAGACATCACCTTATCATTGAAGCCTCTCTTTACCATTTACTTAAAATATCAATTTGCCCCTTCCATGCCCCTTCTTCATTTTTCTCCATGACAACTTCACTATCAGATACACTCTGTAGTAGTAAACTTGCTTGTTTATTTACTTCTGTCACTTCCCAATAGAATGTAAGATCTACAGATTCAGGGGTCTTCATCTCCTGTGTTTACTATTGTAGCTATAGAACCCAGAAGTACCGCTGGCCATAGAAGTCCTCAATAAATAGTTGTTGGGTGAATAAATGGATGAATAAATGGTGACTTCTATTTTTTCCCCCAGTGAAATAAGAGGCAGTGCCATCTTCTGAGGGAGAAGAAGAGAGCATGACAACAGGAAAGGGAAGTGTCTCGGGAATGGTAGAAGTATCACGGTGAAATGTTAAAGGACTAGTAGCATTAGGAGACCATTACATAGTTTGAAAATTGTGATTTTTTTTCCCCAAAGGTTCTTAGCAGTCCCACTATAGGAGGATAGAAGAGACTTGGGTGGATCCAGGGTTGAAGATTTTTTTCGGGTCAAAATGATGGAAAAGAAGGAAGCATGAACATTTTGGAAATCCCCTGTCAGGAGTATGGTTGAAGTATTAGACAATGGATTCTTGCTCAGGTAGAGGAAAGGAGAAGGCAAGAAGAGGCTGACTGACTAATGGGAAGGAAGAGAAAACGTTCCTTAAGATAATGAAATTGAGAAATCCAGGCTCCATGGGTTGCATATCCTAATAAACAGAGGTACGCAAGGATATTCTGTGTGAGAAGGAGCTGAAATGATCTGACAGGAGATGCGGTTAACCCACGTGGGGAAGAATCTTACATACTGTATCTAGAGATTGCTGTTATGGAAAAGGCTTTGGATTTGGAATCCAGACCCAGGCTGAATTTGGATTCTGAAACTTACTAGAGTATGATCTTGGGTGAATTATTCTCTCTAGGTATCTGCTTTCTCATTTTTAAACTAGGGATAATAATAACATCTTTCTCATGGAACATTTATGAGGATTGAATGAGATAAGATATGTAAATGCAACTACTATATTTAAGAGAATAAATCAGATGACATATGATACTGCATATTGCCTGTATAGAAAAAGTGTTTAATAAATATTGGTATTCTATTTTGCTGTTTGTCTGCTCATTCTGTTTTCTTGTTATACTAGAATGTAGGTGTGGGTAGGGTCCAGAAAAAATGGGGGATTTTTTATTCATCTCAGTAGTTTTTGTTTGTTTTTTATCAGATGATCCTGCATTTAGCTTGAATCTCATCCCAGTCTCCCCCCACTGGCTACTCTGCCTTAGTCGAACAACCTATAGTCTCTTGTACATGACCCTATCCTCTCTGGGTTTTTACCATTCTCAGTAAATGCCAGTTCTCTCTTCTAATTTGGCTTAAAATTCCATTCCTTCAGGAATTCCTCCACATTTTATCCTCTGCTACATATTGTCTTGGAACTGGTCTCCCTTGCACTCTAGAGGGCTTTCATACTGTTTCTTGGCATAGACAAGCAAAATAGAGATCTGCCTCTTCCAGATTCTGGATCACATGGCCACCTGCCCTTTCCAAGATTCTGAATAATGAAAGAGTCCAAGTCCCCCCAACCCCCTGTTGCTCTGCAGTTGTGTTCTCCCATCCTTTCTGAGGCTGATGTCCTTGTCCAACCAGGCCTCCAGGTGCAGGCTGCTAGGTGGTGCTTCCCTGTTCTTTTACTCTTTCCCAGCATCTCCCAATGCTTCTAGCACCTCTCACCTCAGCCAAGGATATTTTTTCTTAATATTAGAAATGATTTCAATACTTCCTCCAACTTGATCCTCACCCTGCTAAGAAGAGCTGCAGGAGATAATGGGGTGCCTTTGAAAATTTTTATGTAGATGACTACCAGGTCTTGATTTGCACACAAAGCTCTGGTGTTAAGGTAGAAAACAGACAGATGGTAGAAGAGACTAAAGGGAATCACAGTGTAATGGGGAAGTTAAGATGCTTGTCTTAGCATGGCACTGGTATAAGAGAGAGGTTCAGTTGACCTCTGAGCAGCTTTTTGTTTCTGGGAAATTAGATATTCGAAAAAATGACTAAAATGACTTGTGTGCTTCATAGTTTATGTTTGAAAGACTTGTCAAGGCTCAAATCCTGACTTCTTCATTACTGTGTCTATAACTCATACTAATTACATCATCTTTAGCTTCACGTCTCTTATATGCAAAATAGAGAAAATAAAACTCACAGCAGAGGACTATTGTAGGGATAACAGGAGCTCATGCATCCTAAGGGCTTCTCTCAGACATCCCATCTGGCAGTAAGGAAGCACTCACTGAATGGAGTAGTGGCTATTGTTGACTTTGTCATTAGTGATTTCCATGGGTCTTTGGGGTGGGAAATCTCTGAATTTTTTGAACAAATGGATAATCATGAGTTCTATAGATAGAAAATAATGTTTTATTTTATTATTAATATAAATAATATTATAATATATTATTATAATATATTATAATATATTATTTAATATATTATATAATATATTATTTATAATATAAATAATATAAATAATATATTATTTAGAGTAGATGGTAATTTCCATAATAAAGTGACTGGAAATTACCCTGCTCCAAACAAAAGAGAAGGTTATTCCTCTATCACCTGATGACACAGAGTCTGTGAAGCAGCTCTGGCATCCCCCACATGTGGCTCTGCCACTGAGTACAAGTACCCTGAGTACAACCACTCTATTTCTGTCATCTTTAAAACTCTCTGGAGTTCTATTGCTAGAAGAGGAAAATGGACAATGGGATGGAAGAGAAAGGAAAACATGGTGACTCTGGGCAAGGGAATTTGAGTGGGGAAAATGTCTAAGACCCTTCCATCCAGATAGTCTGGAAAATTCTTAACAAGGCATGGTTAACCCCTCATCTGCCAAAGCTAAATAAGATAAAGCTTAGTCCATGCATCTAAGTGAGAGAAAGTGTTGGAGCCAAAGTCATGGGAAGGTGATTGCTACAGATGCCTTGTTGGTGGGGAATCAAGTGGTCCCAGGTAGGACCATCATCCCAAACTAAGGGCTTGATTTTAGCAGTAAAATTCCTACATCTCAGAAAACCACTCAGTCTCAGGGAAGACAAGATGGCTGGCTGGTCAATCTTCAACCAGGTTTCACTTGGGAAATTTTCTTTTCAGTGATGCTTCTGTTACTGCCATGAAAAAAAAAAACTTTCCTTCCTCCCATCTCCATGACAGCAACATGCATATGGGTTGAAATGTTATGTTTAATCTCTTCTAGAAATATAGGGATCAAGGAAAATACTTTATTCATTTATTCAGCACTTATTGTATATTAATCATATACCAAGTACTATGTTAGGCACATAATATACAGGGACAACTGAGATGTGAACACTGAGTTCTAAATGTTTGCAGTTGATGTAGGGAGAGAGATCAGTAAACTGATGATTTCAATAAAATGTGGTGAGTGGTAAGTGCTCTGATGGAAAGGAGCCCAGATACATGGAAATGCAAGGGGAATGTGCCTAGCCAAGCCTGTGGAAATTGGGGCCAGTTTCTTGGACATAACAACACTGACTTCTTGCTTGAACGACAGATATTGATTTCACAGGTACAGTAAGGTGGAGAGAGAAGTGGGGCAGAGGTGTAGACAGGAACTGGTTTGGTAGGAAGGACAGGGAAGGCAGCTGCTGTCTGAAGCCAAGGACATCTGAATAGCTGGAACGTAAACTTTGGAGTTGAGACTTAAAAAGGAAATAGGATGGTTGAATGATTACCCTCTTCAAAAGTCTCCCTACTCTCCCTCACCTTCATCACTTCATTCCAGTGTTGGGTGAGCTCGTTGTTAGAACTGTGTACAGATACTAATACATAGATGGAAAGTCCTTTTAGAAAATTTTATCCTTAACAGATGTTCAATGTTCTGGAAAGCAGGTGGATTAAGTCAATCAGAAGAGGGTCACACATCGGTCTGTGAGTGTCCCAGAAGTCTTGACTCCCAGTCCTCAGTATGTTCAGCCAGGACGCATGTAAATAAATACTAGAAAGTATGAGCTTTCAAAGTGCAAGCAATGAACTTACTAACTTGTCCTTCTCTTCTAGGAATATCTAGTGTTGACTGCATATCTCTCTCATATAGAATGATGTTAAGCTGGTCTAGGGTCCAGGGAAATTATGAAGTAAGAAATTCTTCCCAATGTTATTCATGAATAGTATTTCCAGTGTTGACTAAAATAAGTTATTGATTAAATTGCAGGTTTGAGTCCAGCCAAAATCCTGTTTGATGCTTACATTAATGTTTGCCGTAACTTAAATTGAATGAGTTTGTCCTCTTGAAACAAGGTGTTGTCCTAGCCAAGGGTTAATCTCATAGGTCTCTTCTGTTCCAGATACATTATTAGCAACATCAAGAGGTACTCATAAGGGAACCTCCTGGGATGCATTTATTGGCCCTGGCACAAAGAATAATAAATCATCTGTTCTGGACTGAACTTCCACTACCACCCCACTGCCCTGCCTCTGGCCTCAAGTTCATAGTTTAAGCTCTAATCCCAATGTGACTGTATCTGGAGATTGGAACTTTAAGGAGGTCATTAACATGAAGTGAGATCGGGAGGGTGGGGCCCTAATCCAATAGGACTGGCGTCACTATAAGAAGAGAAAGGGATATCAGAGGAAGGGATTTCTTCTTACTTTGAACCTCTAACCTGTACACACACAGAGGAAATGCTGTGTTGGAACACAGAAAGAACATGGCTGGCTATAAGCCAGGAAGTGAGCTCTCACGCTGGCGCCTTGACTATGTACTTCTAGCCTCCAGGAATAGTGAGAAAATAACCGTGTGTTGTTGAAGCCACCAGTTCATGGCACTTTGAGATGGAAGCCCAACTGGACTAATTCATCCTTTTGAAGGATGTCTTCAAGTCTCTTCCCGTAGCTGCCACAACCTAGACTCTTTGCTGAGTGAGAAAGAAAAGAGGAAGGCATGCGGTGGCTCTTGGACTTCAATCAGCCAGAGGGCAGTGTTTTTGCTAGGACAAAGGGAGTGGGCTGGTCCTGCCCAGACTTCGGCATTCTTTTTGGGTTCCTCTCTGCCTTCAATAAGATAAGGGGCGGAAAGGAAAGGACTCCTAGGGAGAATAATTAAAGTAAATGACAACGGCAAGAGAGCACTTGATCTGTACCTCTTAGGCAGGATTTCAGGTGGGTTTGGGAGGGCAGTCCAGGTTACATTATATCTTTGCTAGAAATATGTGTTCTTTCCTGCTCTGTGGGCAAATGGGCCTCTCTGTCTCCAAGACATCCTAGGGGTCCTTTTTTATTTTCTAGAGAAACTAAAGCCCACTTCTTGACCAGCAAGAAGGTTGTCCTAATCACCCACACAACATCTCAACAAAGTCTGAGTGGGAGCACATGAGGAATTATAAGGAATGCATCTGGAAAGTACTATGGAGTGAAGAATGGAGGTGATCCCTCTCTTGCACTTAAGACGAATTCATGGTATCCTTGCTGCAGCCACTTCATCTAGTCAGAACTTTTGCAAAAGAAGCATGCATAATTGAAAGGTCAGAACCAGCTCCCCCTCTGAGAGTGGAGGGTGCATGTCTGCAGGCTGGTTGGTGCATGCACACAGAAGTATAGGGTGGACACTAGGTCAGCACCTTCTGTAGCCTCAGCATTACTTTAAGCTTAGTGCCTTGAGATTGGCACCCTGTTCAGTATGGAGTATTTCTTACCTAAGCAGAAGGATGCTGAATCATCACCATGGAATGGATGGTGTTGAGAGGAATGTCCATCCCCTGGGTAGCTGATCTAGAATCTGGATAGATAACTATTTTATAACTGTCACATGATGGATCACAAAATCAATGTACTCAGCCATGGGCAGCATTTCTTAAAATGAATGGACTAAGATAGAATAAAAACTTTCAGTACACAAACCTCTCTCTCTCTCTCTCTCTCTCTCTCTCTCTCTCTTTCTCTCTCTCTCTCTCTCTCTCACACACACACACACACACACACACACAATACGTTCTGGTATAAAAGTGCATTGCAATAACATTTTTGAAAGCCATTGGAGTATATGACCTTTAAGTTCCTCTTACACCTGACATCCCATAATTCCATGATTCTAATTTGTGCTGAGCACTTGTGAGGTGTTGCAGATACAAACAGGTTGAAGATGTGTTTCCTAAATGGGGGACTTATTCCAAGGAAGGGAAAATCAGTTAATACTTCCTGCTCCTACCCTTTAGCAGGCACTCTGTACTTACCTCTTTTTAATTTCAGCAAAACCCCGTGAGATGTGTATTTTTATTTTCATTTTCTGAGTAAGGAAACAGGCTCAAAAAGTATAGCTGACTCCATACAGGTAACAGAGCTCTCCCAGAACACAAGACTTCACATGAAACAATAAGGAACTGATATAATACAATGTAACATTACATTCCAAAATGTTTGCTACAGGCCATTATGTCATAGGGAATCCGTGAGGGAAATCAGTGTGAAATGTTCCATACAGGCCAACTGGTTCTCAATGGTAAACCTTTGTGAAGGAGACCATTCTAAGTTTGGGGAAATGGACTAAGTAAAGAACCAGAGACAATTCAGATCCATTAACACACACACACACACACACACACACACATACACACACCCCAAAACAAAAACAAAACCCATTGCTTACAGTCCAGACCCTGTGTTAGCAACTAGAGCACAGTAAGCACCAAATATCCTCATTCGTAAGGAGTATAGTCTTTGGGGCTAGGTGCTTGCAGAACGAAGCTTCTGGGGGTAGAGGCTGCCTGTCTTTATATCTAAAAGCATATTGAAGAGACTCAAGCAATTTCCTGGTGCCTAGAAATTATAGTTGTAAATAGGTGGCCATGCAAAAGTCATTATTTTTTCCCAGGCTACCAGGTTTCACTGATTAGAGAAAGAACAATTTACTGAACAGCATACAAGAGCTGGAAGAGCCTGCTTTTTCAGAGCAGCCAAAAATACAATCAGGGAATTTCTCAGGCAGCGAAGGGTCTTATTCAGCAACCCTGAATAAAACCAAGGTATATCCAATGAGCCAAAGTATGGATTTGGATAAGATTCAACCATGATGCTTTATGCACAGAGCTAGTCCTGGCACTGACCCAATGGCCCAGGCCTCTTTTGGGTGTCTCACCTATGATGCTCAATCATGTCCCTCTTATTATTCTGAGTCAACATGCCAGGGCTAGCATATCTCGCTAGTACTCACCATGTGCTTCTCTCCAACATTTTTCTCATCTCTATATTACATCTTCTATCAGAGCCAACAACTGTGGCCTGGATTTCATTCTTTGTCCTATTCTGTGTTCCTCTACCAGCTTTTCTGTTTTTGCAAAAGCTCGCAAAATGTGTCTTTGTCCATTTCTCTTTCTTCCACTCATGTCATTCCCAATTCATGCCTCAAAGAGTGCCTGTAAGGCATCCTTTACACATGGAACACATGCCAACTCTTCAAACACCTGCCATCTCCCCAACCAAGCTCCTTTAGGAAGTTTTCCCTGACTATAGATGAGAGAAACACCATCCACCTCATAGAAACATCCTTTTCATAAAACTGTTTCTCAGAATGCATTGAGTGCAGCAGAAACACAAGATCCTTAAGAACGGCAGTTTATCTTTGCTATGTGGCCTTAGAACATGTGTTCCCAATGGAGGGAATCCCTTGTCCTTCTACCTCCTTATCATGTGCTGCTCACAGGAAGATTTAGGCAACAGAGGCAACCTCAGGATAGACCATTCCATTCACACACAGTAAATTCTTATGCGTGGTACACTGCACTAGGCATATGAACTGGGGATATAGAAGATTAAAGCACAATCTATGTCCTCTGGTAGCTTGGTTGAGTTGAAAAAAGGGGATGCAGATAAATTTGCAAAGAATTTCTGCAAAGGACAGAATCCTAAGTGGGAGTAACCTGTATGATTCCGAATTGCTCTGGTCAGGTGCTCTTAGGCTCGTTTGTTTCTGTTTTTTTCTCAGACCCAACAGGCCCACAATCTTTCTGATGATGATCAGATATCTTCTTGGTTCCTGGCTTCCCCTGCCCCCATGATGTGTCACCACATTTCACCTGCCCTGCCCTCCCCAGCAGTCAGGAGATGGCTCCCTGAGGATGAGTAAGAGAGGTGGATTTCATTCTCTATACACTATGTTCATTCTGGGAAGGGCATCCTGATGAGTCAGGAGCCTCTAGCAAGTGCTGAGGATGTTAGGTAACACAAAATGCAGCGTTTATGTTTTTTTTTTTAAATAACCCCAATAAAAGCCAAATATTTTCTAATATTGCACACGTGAGTTTCTCAGTTCTTTTATTTTTATTATAGAAATATTTCATGATCGTGTTTTCCAAAGAATACATGGAGATGGGAATATGCAAATCGAAATATGAAAGTCACTCTTCTGCCTTCCGTGGCCCCAACCCCAAGGTGAGCACTGTCTACCCTCCATTCACCTCCATTCCCCTCTCAAGATATATGCACATGTATACTGACCTTTTATTAATAAATGGATATTAGACTCATTGTGTTTGATTTTTTCATTTTATAATTTCATCCAGAGATATTTTAGTGCACACAGCCTTACACCATTCTTTTAAGCAGCTCTATAGCATTCTGTAGAATAAAAGAACAAATATGTCCTTTAAAAGATCCCTTCTGATGGATATCTGGGTGGTCCTCATTTCCATTACTACCATTAACATTGCAGATAACACATCGTAGATGGTTCTTAGTGCCCCTCCGTATTTCTCCAGAATAGAGCAGCTAAACATACACCATTGTTTACTAAAAGAAAATGCACATCTAAATGTTGATTGACACTGCCCAACAGTGTGTGAAATGTTCTTTTCTTACATCCTCAACAGCCCTCAATGTTGTCAATATTTTTAAAATATTGCCAGTCTTTGGCAGAGAATAGAGTTAAGAATCTCATTATTGTTTAAAATTGAATACCTGTGCATAGTAGTAAACTTGAAGATCTTCTCATATGTTTATTTATTTTTTTTTGTTTCCTTTCTGTGTATCTTCTGTTTCCTGTTTTTATTTTGGGGTGTTAATGGGTAAAGAGATGCATTGCCTAACTATAAGGGGAGGGGCACCCTAGCAGCCTCATAAGCATCCTCATCTTATATCTCATCTTGGAGTCAGCTTCACAGAGAATCCAACTTGTGGCAGGATGTCTGTCTTTATTGTAATACTTTGTAAGAGCATCTTAGGTATTCTGGTACCAAATAAATATTGCAAGCATAATGGGTTCTAGATGCCCCAAAAGCAGCAAGTGAAAATCTGCTCATTTTTCTTTCACTTAATTTGACTTCAGCCCTTTCCACTAGATGGCAGAAGCTGAATCTGAGACCCAACCATCATCACTCCTTCCCTTGGGTTGGGGCCAAGTTCTTGTGGCAGGAGAGAACCAAGGTGTCGGTGGCAGGATGCATCTGGTCTTCAGACACCTTCTTTCCACTCTGCCTCCCCTGAGATATACCTTATATCCTCTGATTTTTGATCTTTAGGTTAAAAAGCTGAAATATCCTTTGTTCCCATTCAAGGTGACTTGGCTTGCTACTTCAGTGCCATTATTTGGTGCACTGAGAAAATTTGGCTGTTTGTTCATGTTGGACAAGAGCAAAATCTGTGACAACATGTCAAGCCTGTCCTCCCAGTCTCATCAGCATTTTTACTCTGATGCTCTCCCACAACAAAGGACTTGGTTAAGAAGTAGGAACACTAGGGTCTTGCTTAGCCCTGGGCTCCACTTGGGAAAAAAAAAAAGCTTTGAGTTTTCTGTCCCTAGCATAACTTCCACACCCCAGCCCCACCCCCCACCCCCCACCACACCTGGGTCAGCCTGTGGCAGAGGCCTGGAGGCAGTTTGGCCCTTCTCTTTACTTGCTTCTCAACTCCTCTTCTTCCCAAAGCCAATAGAATCTCGATTGATAATCTAGACAATCAAATCTTGAGAATGGTTAGAAACACATTTTTCCAAACAGTTTTTCTATGCCATGCCCAGGCTTTTGAAATTCAAAAACTGAGAACTGACTCCTTTGTTCTCTGCATTATGCTGTGTCATCTGTTCTCTGAGGCAATGAACATAGAACACACTTGCTGCTGCCAAAAGAAGGAGGGGGCAGTTGGTGGGGCTAGGTGGCAGGTGTATCATGAAGTCAGAGAGAAATCAGTTCTAATATCAAAATATTATTCCGCTGCACCAATATTTCTTTTACTTGTCTTTTAACTTTGTTTATGGAGTCTTTTGTCATGCAGACATTTATAATTTTTGTACAGAAAAGCCTGTCAATCTTTTCTTTTATAAATTCTAGGTTTTGTGTCTTAGGAAAGCTTTCCAATATACAAATTAAAAATATATTCTTTGATATTTTCTTCAAAGACTTAAAGAATTTTGTTTTTTTTTTAACTTCAATTCTTCAACCCATCTTAAATTAATTCTTCTGTATAAGAGCAAGAAAGGAAGAGTCTTCTCCCTCTTTCTCTCCTTTTCTTCATTTTGGATAGACAATTATTCTTTTCCTAACATCATTTATTTAATAGCCAAGTTCTTCCCCACTGATTTAAATACCATCTTTAGTATTAACCAAATTCTAATAGGTATACAAATCTTGTTTTAAACTGTATTCCAGAGTATTTCAGACATAGAGAAAGGATGAGGTGGGAGTTGTAAGTATGTTTTTCCTTCAATTGGCTTCCATTTCTGTGTATATTTCATGAAGATGAATGTGATTCGCATATCTAAAGATAATATGTTTTCATGTAACGTGCCTCTAAATTTAAACAAGCGACTTCATTTTTGATCCACCTCTAAAAAACCAGTGAACTCTTCCAACTCTGGAGAAAAAATGGTTATACTAGACTCCTAAGAGATTTTAAAAGCTATTTTTGACAGTATGCAATTTTGTATACGATGAGACTCCATTGTATCTTTTTAAAATACTGGTAGATATATTCTGAAATTTATTTGATGATTATTCTTTCTCAGATTACTACCTACCATTGAGTCAATGTTAAAATTCCATATGCCTAAGCAATCTTCTATTTCATTTAGATATTCAAAAATTTTGGCTTAAAAATGTACCTAGCATTCTCCCTATGTTTAAAATTTAATTCATGTCTTCTTTCTTATTTCTAATGTTGCTTGTGTGTTTCCTCTGATCACACTGACCTGAGCTTTAGCTATTACATTAGTTTTTCAAATAACAAGATTTTATTTTTATTGATCAGATTTTCTGTTTTAACTGTTTCTGCCTGTATCTGTTTCCTCTTATTGTTATTCATCTCCTCCATTGACCTCACTATTCATTTTCAAAATTTCCCTTGTATTCCCCATTGGCCAATTGCTATTGTTTTGGCCAATGAAAAATACTGGGATTTTGGGAAAACATTTGCTTTTCTAATACAAGGAGGTGGATAAAAGCTAATGCACTTTTTACTTTTCTCTTTCTTCCTGCTTGGGATATGAATGCAATGTCTGGAGAAGCACTAAGCACCATGAGAGGTAAGGCAAAGTCTAATAGAATTGCAAAAACAACAGCCCTGATACTGCTTAACCACTGAACCAATGCCAGCAAATGCCCATCTCTGGACTTATTTTTAAGTAAAGAAAAACAGCAACAACAGCCTATTCTCTTTTTCTAAAGTGTTGATTTCAGTGGGTTTTTTTGCTGTTTGTAGAAATACTCCTAAGAGATATGTATACCTTCTAAATTTATTTCTAATGTTTCTGGTTATCTAATGCTATTTAAGTCCATACATTTTGTTGGTTACTCTCCCTATGTTTAATGTACCATGTCCTTATTCTGTCATAAATATTTTGTAATTGTTGCTTGAATTCCTGTTTAAATTAGGATTTTTCTCCTTTCAATTAGTTTCTCTTATCTCTCTGTTAATTTCTAAGTTTATTGCATTTTATCTGGGAACATGGCCCACAACATTCAGAATATTAAAATGTATTAAGATATTTTGACCTGAAGATAGTTTACTTGTGAAAATTCTATTGTGTTTGAAAAAGATGAACATTCTCTATTTTCATAACTCAAAATTCTGTCCCTTTATATATTTATCATTTGCCTATTTATGTATCTATATATCTATATTATTCATGTATTTATTTCCAGATGGTTGATTTTGTCATTAAAATCTAAGTACTTTCTTTCTAACTATTTGTGAATCTATGTTTTTTTTGAGAGTTGTATTAATATTTTTACATGAGTTGTGGAATTGTCCCTTTATCTTTGCATATATATATATTTTTAATTTTATAACCATTTTGTTCATTTCACTGAAACTCCTGACTATTATTTCTTCTTGGTGGATTGTACTATTTACCCTATAAATACTACATTTTCTCAAGATTAGTCTTCCACATAGATTTCTGTTTCTTTTGATATTAATGTAATTGTACCTGCTTTTGTTTTTATTTTCCTGACATACTAATAAAACTTCTATATCGGGGGTGCCTGGGTGGCTCAGTTGGTTGGGCGACTGCCTTTGGCTCAGGTCATGATCCCGGAGACCCGGGTTCAAGTCCCACATTGGGCTCCCTGCTCGGCGGGAAGCCTGCTTCTCCCTGTCTCACTCCCCCTGCTTGTGTTCCCTCTCTAGCTGTGTTTCTCTCTGTCAAATAAATAAAATCTTTAAAAAAACCCCTCTATATTGTTTTATTTTATGTATGTCATTATTAAATGACCTAAAACCACATTTCCCTCAAGATGCAAATCAGGGTTTTAACAGAGAAAGTTAATATACTCATAATTATTGATAGTGAAATCTTAGTATTTTTTTCCAGTCATCTGTTTCTCTGTTTTCTATATTCTTTGTAGTTGTTTACTTAGCCTTGTTTCAGATTTTTTTATCTTATTCATTTTTTGCATATTATCCATACACGTTAACATCTTGAAATTAAATGTACTTTTCTAAAAATACATAGAGTTTATCTAGGTGTTTTTCCTTTCCCTAAAAGATTTTCCTTAAGAACACAGAATCTTAGCTTTTTAAATTTTTTTTTTTTTTTTTTTTTTTTTTGGTTTCCAGTTCCACATCTCTCCACCCATCAAAACCCTTGGTCTCTCCCATGTTAAGAACATCTAATATTTGATTTTTATATTTTTTCTCTCACAAAACCATAACATCAATAATTATTTATATTTAGCTATAAGTATTACTGGTTTCTTTCTACTATTACTTGTAGCTGTATAACTTTGGCACTTGGAATATACTTCTTTATCTTATTGATTACTTTTTCTAATAATAACCATGTTTTTTCCTGATATTTCATATTCCATGAAACTTTCCTGATATTTACCAGCACCTACTGAAGTTATCATATAGCATAACATCTTAGATGAGTCATTTCTAGAATTCAACTTCTGCTTGTTATTTCATGGCATTCCTTAGTTCTGCTCCTTCTCATTTTTTGTCTAAACTCTACTTATGACTTCCTAAATGGTGTCCCTGCCCTCATAAGAGACTTAGCATGAGCTATAACAAACAAAAAGCAAACAAAACACAAAACAAACCCTGCGAACAACTGTTCTGCCTAAACCACAGATTCCAGAGTTCTTCTTTTGTGTCAGCGTCATTTACCTTGATTAAATCAATACTTTTAATATTTATGACTTCTGGTCAGTCTCTCACTTAAACTGTGACCAACTTTGGAGAAAAATCCCAAATTCATGAATAGTTGTATTTGTAGTACTTGTAAACTATCTAGCTCACAGTGGGTGCTAAGTCAGTACTATCCCACCCATCACATGGATGGATGCGTGCCCGTGAATGGAAAGGATGCATTGTTACTGTATCTGGTAAGACACGGAGCCTATCACCATGCTTATCACCATGCCTGGAGCCCAGTAAACACTGCTGATAGTTTGATTTGTGAATACATGTCTTTAAATCTCTCTTACCAGGTAGAGAAACATAATAAGGTTTTATGTTACATTTAAAAGAAATAAAACCTTTGACCATTTTTGCAATATGACCAATGTTCTTCCAGTGTGAGGACATCACTTGCTATCAGTGATTGCAGCGTGAGGGCTGGAGGTCAGGCTTCAGAAGTTTCCCTCCCGGTTTGATTATACCGTGTCACCCTGATCCTTTTGTTGCTCACTTTTCGCATTGGTACAATGTGAAAGAAAGAAAGCAAGCATGCCCTAACAACCAGCAGAAACATACTAAAATTCTAGTTGTTTTTCATCCCTTTCACTTTCATATGTGGTTTAGATTGAGCTACAAATATAAGTGTGGCAAAGAAAGGAGGGGGAGCCTGTGTGTGTGTGTGTGTGTGTGTGTGTGTGTGTACGCGCGCGCACGGGTATGCATGCATGTGTAACTCTACTTCCAGCTTTTATTAAGAATCTCACCTCTTGCCCCATGTAGGTGCCTTACTTGTGCAATGACATTTCTACAAACATTTCATTTCTAATAACACCAAATGCAAACATACTCGTTAAAGCCACTTTTCCCCATATAAGCCTTTGTGATTGCATGACATTTCTGGATTGCTGTAGAAGGCATGAACCATGTCTATGCCTGCATGTTTGAATGAAGAGTGACAGGAAGTTGTGCATTGAGAGTCCCAGAATCCCTACCTCTTCTGGGCACAGGTTTCCCTCTTGAATGGGATGGGTGCAGAAGCACTATTCTGCCTAGGGTCATTTCTTCATCTATATTTCAGTAGCCAATTTCAATATATTTGGATATTTTGTTGGCACGTACCACCCCCCAGAAAGCTTTTCTGGACTAAATGCCAAGAACATATATGGAAGCCTAATTTTTTCTATTAATTCAATAGTCTACTCTTCATTTAAAAAGAAAAAAAGGAAAGGAAAGAAGCAAAATGAAAAGAAATCACAATTAGAGCAAATAAAAATAACAATTTCAATGTTGAAATCTATCTTTTGTTTACATAGAACGTTTCACTCCAAATAATTGTATTTGTCCACCTGATGGAGAAATAGTGCTGTTCTAGAAGGGGAATCAATATATACTCTGTGGCTACTGTGTGTCAGTGTCTTTACATATATGCTGCATTTAATCCTATGAGGCTTTTGTTACGAATGGGGTGCCTACAGCCCAAGCAGCTCAAATCTCCTATAAAAAAAAGAAGCAAAGTGGGGACACAGGGAGAATGCTGCTCTGCCATAACACATCTATTCTGCCTCTAGGCTTCTAATCTATCTTGCTACTTTTTTCACTCATAAGATGGCATTTCTGTTAATGATTTTATTATCATCATTGCAGTATCCCTGTGTTTGTGTGTATTTTCTGTCTTGCTCTGTATTAATGATGACTCATGCCTGAATCAGTGGAACTAGAACGGGGGTTAGAGGAGCTGAGTTCTAGCCTCATCTCCACTGCCACTTCATCATTTTTGGACCAGAAGCTTCTCTCTTTGTTCTCCCTCTCTGGATATCTGGGTTCTATTCCCATCCCCCTCACTTCTCTAAGAGTACTTTCAGACTTCACATGCTATCATCTTCTCTAGCTCAGTCTCCCATCCCAAGCAGAAATGACAGTAACACAGATTACAAATATCTTTTTTTTAAGATTTTATTTAATTATTTGACAGAGAGAGAGAGATCACCAGTATGCAGAGAGGCAGGCAGAGAGAGAGGAGGAAGCAGCCCCCTGCTGAGCAGAGAGCCTGATGTGGGCCTCGATCCCAGGACCCTGAGATCATGACCTGAGCCTAAGGCAGAGGCTTTAACCCACTGAGTCACCCAGGCGCCCAGATTATAAATATCTTAATGAGACATTAGGAAATAAATTGTGCCAACATAATTTGAAAATAGAAAATCAAATTTGAGAAAGATATACAGTCTTAGTGTTGTGGTTTTGTCCATAATGACAGTCATAGAATAATTTGTTTGCAAAGAACTTTAAACTCATTGATTTTATTTCCCTACCAGTTAGCCCTTATATCATCCTAACCTAAAGTTTATACAGAATCGTAGGAGTGACCTGCACACAAGGGAGGGACAATGGATCACAACTCTTAGAGAGAAAAAGAGCAGACTATGCAGGTAGGTGGCTCAGAACACTCAGGAATGATTCAGGAAACTGTCTCTGTCTTTCTTCTTCTGGGCATAAATCAAAGACTCTAGCTTTCTAGGCTGCCTATTCAACACCTTTTATAGGCACTTAATTCACTCAGAAATTAAAAATATATACATACTCCTTACAGAAAGTACCATTATTCTTCAGCCTGACACATGATTTGATTTTAAGCCTTTATATGTCTCTTCTATATCCTACTGTGGGTTAGAATCAGTCAAATGTCTGTGATGAATAGCTATTGCTGCCTAGGCTAGTCACCTCCCACCTAGACTCCGTTGATACCCTCCTGGAAGAATCTTTATCTCTCCCCCTCTGTAACAGTCATCAATGTAGCTGATGGGGGCAGAGCATCAACAAGTCAGTGGCTTGATAAACATATTATACTATGCCCTCGTACCACGAGATCTTCTGTCTCCTGCCTTGCAGAGCAATATTCAGAATCACTAAGAAAACTGAGTCCATCATCCATGTCAAATTCAGCTTCTCTGGTTTCCATCCTTTCCCCACACTCCACATACCACATACCACACACCCTCTTTTGTTGTTTTGTAACCTACGCTTCATAAGGAAGCTGAAACCCCTTCAACTTTCAATAATAGACAATAGTTTAATTTATCTATCCCATCCAGGTATGATTCAAAACATTCAGTTATAAAGAAGACAGTTTTTGGGTGGAAGAGCAAGCCAGAGGGTATTGCTTAGGCAGAGAAGTTCTTTCAAGGAGCCATTCAATCAAATTTCGAACTAAGGTATTCAGATATATTCTGCAATAAAAGAAATAACATTGGACAGGGAGACAGAAGAGTTCAGTTCATTCTACTCCTAGTTCTTTTTCTTTTTGACTTGTATAAATCTAAGCAGGTTATTGCCCTTCTCTGAACCAGTTCTCAGTGTAAAATGAGTGTGGGAGACCAAGAGAAATGTTCCCAGACTCTGTTTATTTCACAGTGCTGCCCAAACCTGGCTGACAGAGTTCAGCATGTTTTTAGATGGTATTAAGATAGTATGAGGCCAAGTGATTAGAAAATACATAAATCTTCCTTATAGCAGACCTGTCCTCCCCATGAAGTCTCCACATTCAGTATGTACGTGGGGATAAGCGGTCAAGGCAATACCGTGACACCTGATCGTCAAATAGACTGAGTCATCAATTCCAGTGTAGCCAAGTGGGGCTGCCCCAGCTATCCCTAGAATGCTCCCACCTTCCTCTACATTCAATCTTGATTCAACCATTGTACTATGGTCTAAACAGCTGCCTGGTGGACAGTGGGGTACCGAGAAGAGAATGTCAGGGCCTGTAAATGTGCCAAAGTCTCTCATGTGTGTGACTTGCTAACAGCCCAGGGGTCACTGTCCCACAGTCTGCCCAGTTAGACCAGGAGAAGCAAAGGATGGGAAGATATCCAAGTCCATAAGGCCAGCAAACAGCTAAAATCCTGGAAAACAGAATAAGGGAAATAAATGATGCCATGAAACACTCCAATATCAGGAACTAGATCAGAGGAGGGGGATCTCCTCTGAGGGAGTGATTTGATTTACCATGCATTTTGCCATATTAAGCAGCAGAAACACCAATTTTTAGTGTTTTCACTTTTTTGCTCAGAATCAACAGCAGTTATGCTCTTCTAATTCAGTTCACATCTTTTACTTTATTTTTTTTTAAGATTTTATTTATTTATTTGACAGAGAGAAACACAGCCAGAGAGGGAACACAAGCAGAGGGAGTGAGAGAGGGAGAAGCAGGCTTCCCGCTGAGCAGGAAGCCTGATGTGGGGCTCGATCCCGGGTCTCCAGGATCATGACCTGAGCCGAAGGCAGTCGCTTAACCAACTGAGCCACCCAGGCACGCCCAGTTCAAACCTTTTAAACATTTAAGACCCTCCAATTTTTGCCCAAACTACAGGTATTCTCAGTTCCCTTGAACATATAGCCTCAAATCTACCCAAGTTGGATCACCTTGATTCCCACAGAGCTCCACGTTTCCCTCCAACCCTTCACTTTAAAGCCATTCACTTTAGTTTGAATAACACCCACCTTCTCTTATTGAAAGTTGACCAAGTTAGATATCTTTCATATAGATCTAAGTGACCACACAAAGCTGTCCTGATATTTCTGCTTTGAGTTTATTTTACTTAGAATATAGGCAAGTATAGGGGAAGAGCCAGGTCTTGGGTATTCAGAAGGCCTGATTAAATACTACCTGGACAACTGTGGACAACTTAGTTTACTTCTTTACTTGAAAATTAGGGGTAATGGTACTCAACCTCTACTTGCATAAATCTAAGTAGAAGCTATATGCAAAATACTACCACAATCCATGGCATATGAGGTGTTCATTAAGTGATGGTCCACTCTCTGCACCCCAACATTTAGAAGGAAGAGGGATTTGGTCCATTTTGACTCCATATATGACATTACTTATATCCCAATTTATTAATAACACTGACTATTCGTTTTATAAAATATAGGGCCTCAGACACTGATATCGCTACCTAAGATGTCATATAATATCCAGATATTTGCCATATATTAAGGAAAGCAATGTAGGAAGGAGAAGGAAGCAAAAGAATTTTGTATTCAACCACCCTCCATATGGACCGTCTCAGTCTGGACCCTTTCATTTCCAAGTGAGAGAAACTCAATTCAAAAATAACAAGCAAATAGGGGACCCAGGAAGTCTGAGGATATATGTTTGCCTTTAGGCATGACTCATTCTACTTTCAATAATGCCTCACCTCTTGGTTCTACTTTTTGTTGTTGACTTCATCTCCTTGCAGACTTTTTCCACCCATTAGGAAAGATATGCTTCTAAAAGCAATGCCTCTTTCTAAAAGTGCCTAGAAAACTCTCCAGGAAGAGACTGATTGGCCAGGCCAGGATCATTTGTCCATTTCCACACCAAGAGTATACTAGCCATGATGAAGCCACACAGAGCTACTTCCCTGATGGGCAAGTGGAAGAAAAGTGTACCAGACATCCCAAGACATTGCTCAAGTTATAGTCCAAGATGGTGAGGTGGGAAGACCCTGAACTCACCACCTGACAAAAGCTATACCTATTTATAGGGTAATTCTTCCTGAGGAAGAGCTGAAAGGTGCCTGAACAGCTTTTGCACAAAAACGGTAGGAAGAACACATAGAAAATGGCAAGGGAGACAAAGACACAGTACGGAAGGGAGTTCCCAATACCTACACTGTGAACTGCAGTGGGAGGGATAGTACAGAGGGACAGGAGCAGATTCTCTGTCTTAGGGCACAGAAAAACAACAACAACAACAACAACAACAACAACAACAACAACAAACCCGCAATTTAAAAAAGCAACTAGAATATAAAATATTCAGCCTTAGATTCTACCAAATTATGGGAAAGCTGCTGGAATTCTTTTGGGGCCCACAGATTGTGCCCTCCTCCAGAGTGATAACACCAGTGGGAGCAGGGGTCTCAGCACCATGGCCACTTCAGTGAACTCTGCCTTAACTCCAGTGTGTTAGGGAACAGAAAAAACAAAAACAAAAACAAAAAAGAACTGCAGTTTAAGAAGTCAACTAGGATACGAAGGAACTAGTCCTAGAAGCCTGCCAAAGGCAGGTGAGCTGTTGGAACTCTCTGGGTTGAAGTGGCTGGTGAGTGCCATGGTTTACATTGCCCCCTCCACCTTGAAAGAGCGGATGGGAGCATGTTTCAGGTACCCTAGCTGGCCAACTGTCTCAGTGAGCCTTATTTCACTAGCCCACATCAGCCCAAGCTATCTCACCGAGGAGTCCCCGGGATAGTATTCACTGGGAAATACCTGGTCAGCATTCCCTACAACTCCAGTTGCTATGCCACGGTGATGCAGGTACAAAGAACCCCATAACACTCCAGACCCTATTTTAGCTTCAGATGGCTTGTTAGAGCATCCCAGCATCATATCTTATGCAACTTCACCTTCAGCAACTCTTTGAAGACATCCTCTGTTTGGTGCTCCAAGATTCCCCAGCTTACACCCTACTTTCAACTCCAGCCATCTGGCCAGTGCACCCTGCACTGAGCACCCAGGGACATCCTGGCCCATGCCCACTTTAGTGATAGTCCTGTTATGATGCCCCCCTCCACCCCAATCCTGAGCACCCTGGGACTCCCTGGTCTGAGCTCAGCTCGAGCCACCTTACAAGGGAACTTTCTGTGCAGAGAGCCCCGGTATCTCTTCCTTTGTATTCACTTCACCTTCCTCTTTCCTGCCTGGGCTCCCTCTGAGCAAGAGCCCAGAAATGGCTTTGGCCCACTTCAACTTTAGCTACCCTGTCAGGGTGCTCTGCACAGAGAGCTCTAGGAATGCCCCTAGCCATGCCCACCTCTGTTCTGGTCATCCTGGAGTACCCTGGAATCACCAGCCTGTGCTAGGTACAGATGGACAGCCAGCCAAATCACCAGGCACACACAGCCTATACAGGGGATGACCGTACATGAGGCCATTTCTTCAAGTACAGAAGTAGCTTCTCCACCTAATTCATAGAAACAAACACAGAAAAAGAGAAAGAGGCAGAGAACTATTTGACGAAATAATAGATGAAAACTTCCCTAACCTGGAGGAGGAAACTGAATTTCTGGCTCAGGAAACACAGAGAGCCCCAAATAATATGAACCCTAAAGAGATCTACATGACAGTACATAATAATTAAAATGTTAAAGTTTAAAGGTAAAGAGAGAATCTTAGAAGTAGTGAGAGAGAAGCAAAAAATTACTTATAAGAGAAACCCCATAACACTATGCATGAATTTTCTGCAGAAACTGCAGGCTGAATGAAAAAACATACTGCAACTGAGAACACTCTACCCAGCAAGCTTGCCATTTAGAAATAAAAGACAGACTACCCAGCAAGCTTGTCATTTAGAAATAAAAGACAGATAAAGAGTTTTCCAAACAAAAGTTAAAGGAGTTCTTCATCATTAAACCAGTTTTACAAAAACATGTTAAAAGGATTTCTTTAGGTGGAAAAGAAAAGGCCCTAATTCCAAGTAAGAAAATCGTGAATAAGAAGTTGTAAAACATGACAACATAAATATAAAACACGGACTGGGGGAGTAAAAAAAAAGTTTTCCTAGAAAAAAGTAAAACAAAGAAAAAGATTAATGAATGATAAATTTCTTAAGAAAAGCAAATAGTGAACTTATACGAACTTATTTAGAAAATGACAGAAGAGAATAAACTTCAGGAAAAGGAAAGCAAACACCTTACAGTGTACTTAGCAACCTAAAGGAGAAGTTAGGAAAAATAAGTAAGAATGGTCATAACAAGAGAGTTATGTTGGAAATTAAATAATTATAAGAATACCATTTGACTGGGGTGCCTGGGTAGCTCAGTTGTTAAGGGTCTCCCTTTGGCTCCAGTCATGATCCTGGAGTCTCAGGATTGAGCCCTCCTTCCACCCTACCTCTGCATCAGGCTCCCTGCTGGGCGGAAAGCCTGCTTCCCGCTCTCTCACTCCCCCTGCTTGTGTTCCCTCTTCAGCTGTGTTTCTCTCAGTCAAATAAATAATAATATTTTTAAAAAAGAATACAACTTGATTTTTTAACATAGGTAAAAATAATTATTAGCAGAATGTATATGTGTACAAAAGAAATGAAACAATTAGGTAAGTATGCACTGATCAAGAAATAATTGTATACAAAGAAAAGTAAACTGTTAGAACAAAAAATCCAGAAAGATAAGAGCTCCTCAGTCTCCTACAGATCCCAGGGAAAACTTTTTGGTAATACACATCCTGAAGGCAGTGGTTCTTTCTGTGAAGTTCTTATTGACTATGACCCAGCACAGTGATTTGTTTTTCAAGCAAGTTGATTACAAGGACATGGGAGCCAATGTGTACATTAGACATTACACAGGGTTTTCATAGTGTTCCACTGGGTTAATGCCCATCAACTCTGTCTAGTCGATATCACTATTTCCACTTTAAGGACAAGATGGGAGGAGATGAGATGAGAAAATTGAAGATCATGGAATTGAAGCTGATAAGTGGAATTATACTCAAATCCAGGTCTTCTGATTTTAAGTGTTAAATTCTTTCTGTTATATTGCTTCTTTTTGAGATGATGATGATAATTCATAGAAATCAAGGCCAAATTTTCTTTGGAAAACACTGAAATTTGTTGGAACGCAGATTTAAATCTCTGTCCTTAATCTCTACTCTGTGAAGAGTTAGGCTTTCATTTTTAATATCAGCTTAGGCACTTTATCAATAGATCGGGAAATCTCCTGATAGAACCCAAATTCTCAAAATAGAGAATTTGTACCCTAGATTGATTCCATTCACATCAGAAGTGACCATATAAAGTGAGAGCCACATTGAAGATGGGAGCCACATTTAAGGAGAGCCCCTTGAAAAGGAAGAAGGCTGCCTTCTTCCTGCCCTGGCTTCTCCCTCCCTGAAGCAACACCTAAAGTCAGAGCTGGATCATCCTCAACCCCAGGTGTGTGGCAGGCAGGCCAGCTCCCTCCCTTCCTTGGAGGCAGGGCTCTTCCAAGTATCTGCCCAGATGAGCTCACCCACCGCACTTAGCCTCAGCTGAGGCAAGCCACAGCGGGCAGACGGCACAACTGAGCAGAGGCTTTTGTTAAGTCTTGAACATTATTTCAGTGCTGCTCTTTAGATTTAAGCTCCTGCAGTTCTTTCCATAATAGCTGAGAGAAATAAAAAACACTGCCCCACACCCTCTTCCTTC
>PITA01022076.1:0-31190 GCA_004023965.1 Spilogale gracilis | reverse complement strand
AGTGCCTCTTCATGTGTCTTGCCCATTTTTTGATGTGTTCATCTTCTTTTGGATGTTGAGTTTGAGTAGTTCTTTATAGGTCTTGGATACCAGCCCTTTGTCTGTAGTGTCATTTGCAAATATCCTCTCCCATTCTGTGGGTTGCCTCTTTGTTTTGTTGATTGTTTCCTTTGCTGTACAGAAGCTTTTTATTTTGATGCAGTCCCAAAAGTTCATTTTCGCTTTTGTCTCCTTTGCCTTTGGAGACGTGTCTTGAAAGAAGTTGCTGTGGCCGATGTCAAAGAGGTTACTGCCTATGTTCTTTTCCAGGATTTTGATGGATTCCTGCCTAACGTTGAGGTCTTTCATCCATTTCGAGTTTGCCTTTGTGTGTGGTGTAAGCGAATGGTCTAGTTTCATTCTTCTATATGTAGCTGTCCAATTTTCCCAGCACCATTTATTGAAGAGACTGTCTTTTTTCCACTGGATATTTTTCCTACTTTGTCGAAGATGATTTGACCATAGATTTGTGGGCCCATATTTGGACTCTCTACTCTGTTCCATTGGTCTATTTGTCTGTTTTTGTGCCAGTACCATGCTGTCTTGGTAATCACAGTTTTGTAATAAAGCCTGTCAGGTAACGAGATGCCCCCAGCTTTGTTTTTCTTTGTCAGCAATTCCTTAGTGATTAGGGATCTTTTTTGGTTCCATGTAAATTTTAGGATTGTTTGTTCCAACACTTTGAAGAATGTTGGTGGAATTTTGATCGGAATGGCATTGAAAGTATTGATTGCTCTGGGCAGTATAGACTCTATGTGGAAAACCCAAAAGACTCTATCCCCAAACTACTGGAACTCATACAACAATTTGGTAATGTGGCCGGGTACAAAATCAATGCACAGAAATCAGTTGCATTCTTATACACTAACAATGAAAATATAGAAAGGGAAATCAGAGAATCGATTCTGTTTACTATAGCACCAAAAACCATAAGATACCTAGGAATAAACCTAACCAAAGAAGTTAAGGATCTGTACTCAAAGAACTACAGAACACTCATGAAAGAAATTGAAGAAGACACAAAAAGATGGAAGAGCATTACATGCTCATGGATCAGAGGAATAAGAGGTTTTTTAGTGACTTTTTGGTTCTATTTTTTAGTTAGAAATTGTATTTAGCTGTTAGTAACAGAGACCCAATCACAGCTGGATAAACTTATAAGGGTTTATTTCCTCACATAAATGGAATCTGGAGGCAAGTTTTGTAGGGCTGGGATAGCAGCTCTACAAAGCATAAGGAAGGAAGCTCCTTCATTTTGGGGGTTCTGTCATTCTGCATATAGAGCTTGCAGTCTCAAGATCACAAAATAGCTGCTGAAACTCCACTGTCACAAGAACATTCCAAACAAGATCAAGCAAATTCCCATAGGAAAAAGTAACTTCCATAGTAGTCCAAAATTATCATTGCTTTAATTTTTTGGCAAGAAATGCTGGGAATTGGGGCACATGAGTGGCTCAGTTGTTGAGCGTCTGCCTTCGGGTCAGGTCATGGTTCCAGAGTCCTGGGATTGAGTGGCAAGCTCAAGCTTGCCTGCTTCTCCCTCTCTCACTCCCCCTGCTTGTGTATCCTCTCTAGCTGTGTTTCTCTCTGTCAAATAAATAAATATAATCTTAAAAAAAAAGAAAGAAATGCTGAGAATTATAACTTTTTGGCTGAACATATGCATATGCATAATATAGAGTTCTATTAAGAAGGTAAACCAGACAGTATGGATATTGAGTAGACAAGCAAGAATCTCTACCACCGGGTCACATCTAGATCTTTTCTTCACTGAGTTCACATTCTGAAACCAAATAAATATTCACCTGCATTTCTTTTTACTTCTTTTACGTCCTCAATTTTAATGCTAATTTATCATGAATTTATTTTAATACATAGTACTTTTTTCTTAAACCTTTTTTCTTGTTTTTCTTTTTTGGAAAGAAGAGTTTTAGAAAGATCTTGCTCTATTGGTTGAGCATCCAACTCTTGATTTTGGCTCAGGTCATAGTCTCAGGTCAGGTCATGTCATCAAGCCCCATGATCCGCTCGGTGCTCAGAGGGGCCTCTACTTGATTTCTCTCCTTTCTCTCTGCCCCTCCCCCTCCCACAACAGGAGTGCCCGAGCTTTCTCTCTCTCTCTAAAATGGAATGAATAAATCTTAGAAAAAAAAATCTTCCTCATTCAGGCCCTCAAAAAGAGAATAAGAAAAAACAGTTTTATATTTTCCTATATTTATATGGGATAAAATCATAAAAGTATTTGACAAATTAATTAAAACTATATTTTCACATGGTGAATCTATATGGAAATTAATTTTATGTATGATGTGATATGAGGATTTCTTTTTCAGTAGTTAATTGACTCAATACCACTCCTTTAATTTATCCAGCTCTAACAACCTGACTTTATTATATGCAAAATTTTAAAATCAAATATTTAGATTAAGTTTCCGTTAAGCTTATAGATTGCTGGGACAGGGTGAAATTGACACCGTAACAATATCAGGTCTTCTCTTTCAAGGTCATGGTATGTCTCCCAGTGTATTTACACCTTCTAGCATGCCCTTCAGTCAAATTTCATAGTTTTTAAGATTAGATCTTGAGTATTTCCTATAGATTTATTCCTGAGACTTTCAAAGTTTGTGTGTTTATTATGAATACTTTTTTCTTATTACTCTCTCTGAAAGACTTCTAGTATGTAGGAAAGCTCTGAAGTTCTTAACTGTTGATTTTCTCCATCTTGCTGAATCCTACTAATTATGATAGCCTAAAACGGGATTATCTTGAATTTCCTAGGAAGAAATCAGATAAATTATAAATAATGACCATTTTATAATATTTATACCTCATACATTTTTCTTGGCCTTGTTTTGTTTACAACCTCCAGACAAACGAATGAGAGCCTGTTAGTGCGCACATCCTTGTATTGTCCATTTTAAGGAGAATGCTCCTGTTTTATTTTTTTTTTTATTTTTTTTAAAGATTTTTTAATTTATTTACTTGGTAGAGAGAAACACAGCCAGAGAGGGAACACAAGCAGGGGGAGTGGGAGAGGGAGAAGCAGGCCTCCCCCTGTGCAGTTCAGGGCTTGATCCAGGGTCTCTGGGATCATGACCTGAGAGGAAGGCAGTCCTTTAACCAACTAAGCCAACCAGGCGCCCCTGCTTCTGTTTTATTTTCATATTTTTTGCTTTCTAACAAATACACTTCATTATATTTCAAACATTTTTTATATTTCTGATTTATAAACAGTTTTTATCAACAATGGAAACCTTATCAAAAGTATCAAATGTACTTGAAACATGTATATACATATCATATTGTTTCTTTTTCTTTTAAACAATTAATGTCATAAAATATGTTATAATGACTGATTTCCTACTGTAAAAGTACCCCCAGGTGCACCTGGGTAGCTGAGCCACTTAAGTGTCTACCTTGGGTTCAGGGCACGATCCCAAGATCCTGGGATCAAACCGTGTGTCTGGCTCGGGGCTCAGCAGGGAGCCTGCTTATCCATTTGCCCCTCCCCCAGCTCCTGGGTGCACTCTCTCTCTCTAATAAATAAAATCTTTTAAAAATACCCCCAAATTACTAGTGTCAATTCTGCTTCTCATGAGACATTATCTTTTATTATACTGTGGATTCAATTTGATGATACTTTATTTAGAATTTTAAGTCTGTATTCCTAAGAGATGTATGTCTTTAGTTTCCTTTTGGGGTGATCTTTTTCTTAGAAATTGCATAGCCCATAAAATGAACTGGAAACTTCTTGTTTTCCAGTGCTTCTCAACAGTTTAGAATGCAAAGGAACAGCGTGCACCTTGAAGGACAATGTAACTCATTTAAAAACTGGGTTGTTCTGGTCCTTTTTTAGAAGTGTACCTTTGACAGGCTTTCAACTTCTTTTAAATTTCTTATTGTCTACTCAGATTTTCTGCCACTTCCTGAGCCCATTTTGATAATTTATACATTCCCTTAAGAGTATTTCTTAATCTCAGTTATCAAATTTGTTGCTGTAGACTTATGTGCCATATTTTCTTATCATTTAAAAATCCTTCCAGTATATAATTATATGCTTTTATTCCTAGTGCAGTAGATTGCTATCTTCTGTCTCTCTCTCTCTTTTTTTTACTACACTTAAAAGGTTTGCCAGCTTTTTCAAAGAACCAAAATTTAGATATATTTCTCAAGAGTACTTTTTTGGGTTTTTTGTTGTTGTTGTTGTTTTTATCTCAATAATACCTTCTTGTTCTTTCTTCTGAAATTATTGTTCTTATTTCTTGAGTTAATGTTATTTTTCTTGAAGTAACTGGGACTCGAACTCACAAACCCCAAGATCAAGAGTTGAATGATCTCCTGAGTGAGCTAACCAGACACCCCAGTGCTGTGTTATCTTATCTGTAATATGTACTATGTATTTTTATTAATAAATATGTTATATTTAAATGTTTCCCTCTGAATTAAGATTTGGTTTCATCTTCCAGGATTTGAAATGTGATCTTCTATTATTATTCCTTTCTAAGTAGCCTATAATTATTTTTTAAATGAGCATTTGGAGAAAATGTGCAGTATCTCTTTGACAATTGCAGTTTTCTACATAACTATTAAATCCGATGTATTCATTACGCTACATAAATCCTCTATATTCTTGCAATATTTTTTTTGTTCTTGCTGGTCTGCCAGTTTTTGAAAGGCAGCACATGAAGTCTCCACTATAACTGAGGTCTAGGTGATTTCTCCTCTTTTACCTAAGAGTTGCCAGTTCCAATTCCAAAGCGATAATTAATTTGTAAAGTTTTGTGGTTGTTGCATCTCCCTGGAGGACATTCCTTTTAATAAGAGGAAATATTTTCTTTCTCTCTCTTTTTTTTTTTAAGATTTATTCATTTATTTGAGAGAGAGAGTGGGGCAGAGGAAGAGAATCTCCAGCAGACTCACTGCTGAGCGGAGCCCAAGGCAGGGCTCAATCTCAAGACCTTGAGACCATGACCTGAGCTGAAACCAAGAGTTGGAGGCTCAACCAATTGAGTCTTTTCTGAGTCAACTGACCCTTGTCCATTTTAATATTTCCCCATAGTTTCCTTTCTTCCTGAGGCTGATACTGCCAGCCCCCTCTTGGGGGAGTGGGGGAAGGGATAGTTGGCTCGCATTTGTTTAGTGCAGCTTTCCCTATCTCTATTTGCAACCTTTCTTTCTTAATGCTTAACTGGCCTTGGCTTTGACTTATTCAGTTTGACAACCTCATCTTTTATTATGTGTCTAAGTCATTCATACTCATTATGACTGCTGACTGTGTGTACCTTATTCCCCTCATTTTAAGTCTTCTGTATATTATACTTTTTTAGATATTTCCCTTTTCCCCTTTCCAGACTTTTCCTGGAATAACCAACCTTGTTCTGTTTCTTTCATTCTCACACGTGAAGGTAAGAGCTTCAAATTGAATTCAGGAGCCAAATCTATTTTCCTCTAAACTCTGTAAACCCTATTCTGGTTTTATCTATCAGTTAGCACCTCAAATAAAAAGCCTAGTACCTAAGAAGTCCAGTTTGATTCCCCCTCATTTATAGATTTGGGGGTCTTTTTGTTCTGTTTGGGGTTTGTTTTGTTTTGTCTGCCTTGTCTAAAAGATTGTAGAGCTTTTCCTTTATTCTGGAAATTCAGAATATCCCATGATATGATTTATTTTCAAATACTCTTGTTTGTCATTTAGTAAGAGTTTTTATTTGAGATAAACCTTGTGCAAATCAAAAATATTTTTTGCTTATTTTCCCCCATTTCCTCTGTTTTCTCTTTTTTAAATTGATATTATGTAAATACAAAACATTCTGGGTCTCTCTTCCGTGCTTCTTAGCCTTGTTTTCTTTCTCTCTTTCTCTGTTCTGTTCTCTGAGATAATTTCTTGAATTCATTAACTGTGTTTTTAGCAATGTCCATTTTATTCCTAAATTAAATTTGGGACAGTAATTGTCTTGAATTTCTTAAAAGGTCCTCTTTTTCCTGTGTATTCTTTTCTCATAGCAAATAGCTCACGTCATGTGGATAGAGATATCCCTCAAATTTCACTGAGGTGATAAATTTAAAATTGGGATAATCTCTGTTTTCTTTTGTTTCAGTGAAGTCCACACTTACATTCAGTAAGCTTTTATTGAGAAGTTAACGTGTTCCAAGCATTGTTTTAAATGCATTTCACCTGTTCACTAATTGAATCCCAATCAACCCATGAGGGTTAGTGATGACACGTACAATTATTATTACCCACATGTCACAGCCAGGAGAGCAGGGCAGAGCCTAAGGCTGACCCAGGCTGTCTAGCTCCAGAGCCGGGGGTAGTGGCTGAGGTGTTACATAGTGGTGGAACATGGGCATTTGCTCCTCGTGCTCAGGTGGTCTCCTCTTGCCACTGCTGCTTCGAAAGATACATGCCCGTAGTTTTTCTCTTACCTGCCTTGTCTTCATAAATGAAAGTAAAAATGTCTCCATATTGACAACCGGTGTGTCCCGAACCCTTACCTCTCTGCGGGCAAGGTGAAATGATAGCAGGGGCTCTGTGGAAGTGCTTGTACCAGGGGTAGCAGAGCCCTGCCAGCTTCTCAGGTGTGGGGCTTGAGGAAGTCCAGAGCCCTGGGACCTGGTGTCTGTCAAATGCACCGCCCCAGCCCCTGATCGCCAGCCGCCAGAGATGTGACTGCCAGGGCAAAGCAACAAGGCAGGTGATGCCCTTGCTGCCAGAGCTGTGGTGTGGTGAGGGGGAGTGCCAGGGCCACGGGAGCAGGGCATCCAGAATCTGCCACACACCTCACATCCCAAACTCCCAACATCCCAGAACAAGCGGTAGCTAGCTAATCACCTCCGTCCACTGTGAAACCTGCATCATAGGTTCCATCATAGAATCACAGGTTCTTGTTTGAAATCTAAAACTGGCTTTCAAAATTACCAACTTTTTTTAAGATAGGGAATAAATTCAAACAACCTCTACATGGTGTTTGTTGACATCCCTACATTGGATACGACGTAACCATATGTACCCCCGTCACCCTTCACCTGTACTCACCTTGATGCCATCTGTTCCTGTCTTCCAGAAACTCTTCCAACCTGCCTGTCATGTCTGTCCTTCTGGGCTTTTCAGCTCTGTTGCATATTTTATCTTAAATTTACATCCCTTTGGTTATTCCAATAGAATATTTGTGGGAAGGGCAAGAGAACCTCTGAGCTCAAATCACTCCTTTGAAATGGGTCTTATTGTATTTCCAGAGGATTTGGGTGGCATTATTTTAACATTAATTGTCATAACCTTTTTCATCAAAAGAAGAAAGTGTAGGAAGGATTTTTATTAAAGATTGTATTTATTTATTTGACAGAGAGAAATACAGCTAAAGAGGGATTACAAGCAGAGGGAGTGAGAGAGGGAGAAGCAGGCACTGAGCAGGGAGCCCAATGTGGGACTTGATCCCAGGACCCTGGGATCATGACTCCTGAATGGAAGGCAGATGCTTAACAACTGAGCCATCCAGGCACCCCGAGAAGGACTTTTTTTTCTTTTTATAGAAAAGTCACTTCAACCCTAAAAGTTTTGATGAATTTACTTCTATTAGAAAAGGTGTGCATCAGTCCCATTGGTGACATCTCCCGTGTATGTTCAGAAAGGCTCCCTTTATTGACCCAAAGATGCTACATGAAAGTAAAAGGTCAGGGAGAAACATATCTAGAGCGTGAGCTACACTTAAATGATATTCAAAGTGGATCCTTTGTGTTTTATATTTGTTATGAAGGGTGTTTTAGAGGATTAATGTTTTCATGATATTTGAATTCAGAATTACAATTGCATACACTACATTAATTATAAGGGTTTGTGTTCAAGCAGAGAATTTAGTGAACAGGTGTTGCAAGTACGTGATGGGTGTTGTACACAATAGGGTCAGCCAAGTTCAAAGTCAGAAAAAGGACTGTTAACATGAGAGAAGTAGACATGGTGATGTCTGGGTGCTGCCGTTGAGCTTCTCAGTCAGTGAGGACAGAGAGAGACTGTCCAACACCGGACCATGACCTGGCTATTCGAGAATGCATGGATCGTACTGGGGGCCGGGGTCAGCGTTGCCATTGTCCGGAGCAGCACTGGCTGGCCTGAGCGCTCCGGTCTGCAGGTTGGGTTAGGGTCTTTCCCAGGTGTCTCTCTCTCCAGGCTGCTGGCTCCTTGGAGCCTCCTCCGGCTGCTATGACAAAAATGCCACGCACTGAGTGGCGTAAACCACAGACGGTTATTTCCTGCAGCTCTGGAAGCTGGGAAGTCCAAGATGAAGGTGCCAGGAGATTCAGAGTCTGTCGAGGACCTGCGTCCTCATTCATAGATGGCCATCATCTTGCTGAACCCTCATATGGCAGAAGGGGTGAGAAAGCTATGGGATCTCTTTTGTAAGGGCACTAATCCCATTCCTGAGCTCTCCATGCTCCTGAGTGCCTCCCAAAGGCTCCACCTCCAAATTACCACCACATTGAGGGTTAGCATTTCAGCATATGAATTCGGGGGGTGAGGAGACAAAAAATATTCAGTCTATAGCATATGGCAAGTGGCAAGAGTGCGTTATATATTTTGGTGTGATAGTATTCGGTTCAGAGTCATCATTATTATATCCTCATTGTGAACCTAGTTTCTTATCAGTAAAATGTCTTGCCTTTTGGTCTACTTCGTCCAATTAATATTGCTGACTTTGCTCTCCTGTTAGTACCTAAGCCTGATTTATCTTTTTCTAATCCTTTTATTTTTTTGCCTTCCTGAAACAATTATTTTTTCAGGTAATTTTTAATAATCGTGTACAGTTGGATTTGGGCTTTTGATCTCAAGTAAAAGTAATTTTCTTTTAGTGGCGTGTTCTAAGGCATTTCTATTTATTGACAAAAGTAATAAGTTTGTTCTCATGACTTCTAGACTAGTCCTTTCTTCTGTCTTTTATGGCTCATTTTTCTTTGTTTTTTTTCTTTCCTTTTGTGCTCTGAAAGCTATAATCCAGCTTTATTCGTTTTATGATTACCATAAAAATTTAAGCATATACGAACCTATTTTTCTTTCATTATAAAACATCAACTATGGGCAATATTTGTTAAATCATCCCTGAGAGAGAGAGAGAGAGAGACACTAGACTTCAACATGCTGTTACTTTCTCTCCACTTGTCTCTTTTCCAATTTCCATTGATGTAAGGATTCTAGACTTAGTTTCTCCCCACCCCAGTAGATGTGTTATAATTTAGCTTTAACAATGGTTTTTATCAGGGGGAAGAGGAGATTTGAGACCCCAAGGGACACTTGGCAATGCCTGGGGGTAATTTTGATGGCCACAGTTGGAGGGGAGGTGGTTATTCATGGTATAGTGGATAGTCTGCAGACGTTGTTCAACATTCTTGGTGCACAGGACAGAGCCCACAACAAAGAATCTTCCAGCCCCCAATCCCAGTCGTGTTGAGATTGAGAAACTGTTCCACAGATTCAGTTGCTGTTATAGTTGTTTTAAGTTAATATATTTTTTTAAGATTTTATTTATTTATTTGACAGAGAGAGAGAGATCACAGGCAGGCAGAGAGGAAGGCAGAGAGAGAAGGAAGCAGGCTCCCCACAGAGCACAGAGCCCGATGCGGGGCTCGATCCCAGGACCCTGAGATCATGACCTGAGCCAAAGGCAGAGGCTTAACCCACTGAGCCACCCAGGCACCCTTACGTTAATATAATTAATCATGCTTAAGTTATTCTTAGTGACAATGCTTTTCTCTCCTCTTAAATTGTAAATGGCTGTTCATGCCTTGACTGGCTAGAAAATGTCTTCAAGTATTGCTTTTTCATTTAATTTTAAAGTAGATTCTATACCAAAAAAGAACTGTGCTTTCCTAAGCTCCCAGTGCTGGAACAGATTATCATAGTACCCTCACAAACTCACGAAGAGTTGGTTCAGTCATGCCCCTGCCTCTATTTCTCTGGTGGGCATGTTTCCCAAATTCCTGCATGTGGTACACCTCCATTGGTTTATTGCCTGTCTCATCTTGCCATTTTTCTATCTTTATTGTCTGTCATGCAATTATTTTACCATGAGTGGTAGCCCTAGATCCAATATGTGTACTACAAATATTTAATCTAGGATGTTTAAGATATCATTGATATCTTCATCATATTTCAGATCTTTACAGGAAGCTTAAGCTTTCATTTTTAAAAAATTTACTTCATGATCTGTTCCTTTAATTTAAAAAAAAATTTTTTTTTAATTGTTTTGCCAGAAAGGCCTTCTCTGGCCTGAGATCAGACATTTTCCTGATTGTCAGGAATTATGTCTCTCCATACAATAATCTTAACCCAACAGGATCTAGTTTGGTGTTTGTTATAAAATACCATCAAATAGTTAGGGCACCTGGGTGGCTCAGTGGGTTAAAGCTTCTGCCTTCGGCTCAGGTCATGAACTCAGGGTCTTGGGATCGAGGCCCGCGTTGGGCTCCCTGTTCGGCAGGGAGCCTGCTTCCTCCTCTCTCTCTGCCTGCCTCTCTGCCTGCTTGTGATCTCTCTCTGTCAAGTAAATAAATAAAATCTTTTTTAAAAAATACCATCAAATAGTTAAAGGACTCTCACAGTATGATTTAACACATGATCCAGCCTTCCCACTCATATTTGAAAAACCACCTTTATCGTGCGCTAAACACAAAGGTCAGTTTCTGGGGTTTATGTTCTGTTTCATCAACTCTCTCTTTGCTTGTGCAAACCTCTCAGTTTTCATTATTTGGCTGAATGTGATGTTTCCATAGCTCTCGGCTTCCTTCGTCACAGCTACTTTTAATGATCATCCTTCTAACGTTCCTTGTCCCACTAGTCTTTTCAGAAGAACGGTGGGGTCATTTTTACCCAGTCTCAAAAGATTTCCTTTGGGACTTTTTACTGGGATTATATCACATCTCCAAACTAACACAGGATATCCCTGACCCATCTTCTATTTCTCCTGTCTTCCATCAATTTTATAACTTCATCGTTCCCTCCGAGTTCTGGAGGAATTCCCCAAATTTACCTTCTCCTTCACTAATCCGATTTTCTGCCTTATCTGTCCTTCTTCTGGCTTGACACTCTTGAATTTCATCAGCCTGTTTCTGTGCTTACGTATTCTTTAGTGTTATCAAAGTTCCTTCCTCCTGGGGACTCTCAGCTCTACCTGCATGAATCTGGTCGCTAATTAGAAAGACATTCTTTCTTCCTCCCAATCTTTGTTGTCCATCTATTTTGGGGGGAGGCACCAGTTCTGATTTTTCGGGGATGGATGAGCCAGGCTTCATCAGGTCTGGGGTGTCTCTGTTCCTCCTCAAGGGAGCGGGCGTGGGTTTACCCTCATTTGTCACATGTGCTGGCTCCCTGACAAACGGCCATCCACATACTTTAGGCCCCAGGAAGGAAAAGAGTGAAAAGCTGAGATTCACTCTGGTTTGATCCCATCTGTTCAGAGAATTAGGGGAAGGTGCCTGAGCCTGAGGGATGGTCCTTCAGCCTGCCTCCTGCCCCTTCGCTGAGCAGCCACGCATTAGCCCCAGCAGGGTCACCTGGGCTGGCTGGTGACAGCCGCCGTCTTTACAAGTCTGCAGCCCTGTGCCCCTGGCAGAGCCATCTGTGCCCACTATAATCCGGAGACATCGCCGCTGTGGGCACATTCTAGCCCAGGGCACTGATGCAATTAAAATGCATCTCCCAAAGCCTGGCTGCCTGAGTCCTCTCTGCAGATCCCCATCCAGCCCCTCCGCGCTGAATCTGTAAGAAATACTAGACACTTCCTGGCACACTCGTGCTCTACAGCTTTCTCTTTTTTTATCTTTTGGTCATTTCCAAGGAGTTAGGGAGAATGAGATTTCGATGTTGAGGTCAAGCCGAATGTCTGGATCCCTAAGAAGCACAGCGCTGCTCAAGCGATAATTTGAGCTTTGTTTCTCTTTTGATTGTTACACTGAAAATATTTTCATTTTTCTCATTTCCCATTTCCTCATTGTCATACTTTTTGGATCCATAATGAATAGAAGGATGTTTCAATAATACTATTCCATTGAATTCATAAAAGATCGAGGTTTTACGAAGATGACCCTAAAAAGGGAGTGTGTTGCCTTAAGCTGAAGTCCACACGAAATGTCTTAGAGCATCAGGGGCTCTCACGCTTATTTTATTTGAAAGATAAATTTTTATTTGGGAGAGACAGAACTTGTCTCAAACAACTTGATACAATGCTGATTTTGGATATTTCCAGAAGTGACCTTATGAGGCAAATGAATAAAGGATGCAAAGAAGCTTCCTACAAGGTGATCGCGGTCACAGTCCCCCGGGATATGGCCTTGTGCTTTAGGGTGGGGTGTCCCCGTAAACAAGCCTTGTCCAATCAGGCTAGAAAGCAAGACACAAGCAGTGGAGACTGAGACCTACATGACCAACGAAAAGAAGAGCGTTGTTTGATGTTACATGACTAGGAACTTGGGACTTAGGATGGAAATTCTAGGAGCAGCATCACATACAGATTAATCACAAGTACATTACTGCAGATAATCGAAACACAAGGGGAGACGTGAGAAACCCTGTTTTGACAAGTGTGATGACTCACAAAGCAGCTTCTATAGCAGAAAGACCCTGACGTTCAAAGGCACCTGGAAAAAGGGGATAAAATAGGGTCACGAAGAATGAGAGTGAAAAAGCAATAGTTTTCAATCAACACTCCACAAATGTCATTTTAAATGTGAGTAGACAAATAATTACCACAAGGAGGCTTTGGACTGGTGTCATGCATTTCCCAAAAAGCCTTCACATTTCTATTGTCCGTACGGCATTTTTTGCATACTCTTCTAAGGAACAATCAAAATGGGGCATCACCTTATATTTGAGGTCGCCTTTTATTTAGAACGATTCAGTATAAACACAGTCATAAAAGCAAAAATATTGCAAGGGAAAAGTGGTCCTTTCATTTCATTTTATACCCAATTCCATTTATGACCTGATAAAATACCAAGGTTACAAACAATATATATTTGACTATTTGTTGTCTTCCTATTGCTTATTAGCAAGTTTCAAATTGCTTCCAGTGGAGTGTCTTTTAATCTATTTTAATTTCAATTAAGGAATTTGAAAAATGATGGCTATTTGATGTCCTGTATACTTTTTGGTGCTGGCTATATATAATATATATATATATATATGCATAATAGTGAAGTTGTTAGTAATACATTCAAGCTGAAAGGGCCCTACATTTACCAACAACCAGAGTCCAAGAGATCAAAAACAAAAATATATATACATTTCTCTTCTTGGTACTGCAGCTTGACCTTCACATTAGATTAAAGTGGGTGAACCTAGAAATTTCCAGGTTTAAGGTGTAGACAAAGCAAAAAATTAGACATTTTTTCAGTTTTCTCTTGGTAGTCTGTCCTGTCTAACCCAGAACATCAGGCAACCAACTTCAGGTCTTTGGCAAAATCGGAATTTTCTTGTTGGGCTTTACTAGGGCTCTCTGCTCATGTCCAAACAGCTATCTGATACTAAATTTTCCTTAATCTTGGAATTTCATCACCCAATATCCAGCCCACAACCCCTCCCCAGCCCATGTCTGTGTCTGATTATTGCTTTGCTTCAATCCCATCTAACATGTTTAAACTTACCTCAGCTTTTCCAGATTGCTTTGTTGCTATAGTTTAGTCTTGTTTTCTCTATCTTTTTCTTCCCTGCTTCAAATCCCAGCTCTGCCACTCTTTAGCCATGTGACTTAAATTAGTCACTTTAGTCCTTTTAGACTCTGTTTTCTCATCTTTAAAATGGGTACAGTTCTCTCTCTCTCTCTCAGATAAATAAGTAAATCTCTTAAAAAAACAAAATAAAACAGGGATAGCGCGATGTCCCTCAAAGGGTCATCATAAGGACCTAATAAGAAAACCATGAAGCATACAGTCTATTAAATGGGTTTTCAGGACAAGAAAGTTTGACCGTACAGTAAACATAGAAAACGATCCTATTTACTTTATTTACTTTTTACATTTGTAACATTTGACAGGGCATCTATGACAGCAGGCACTCATTAAATCTTTGTTAAATAAATAAATGGCAAAAAAAACAAGTTTATTAACTCACTGCATGGCTAATTAATCAGACCATCGCAAGTTTAGCAGTGTGCCATATACACAAACACTAAAAAATTATGATGGTAATTAACATGAACATGATACACTTCATTACTTTTAAGCATTTCCCTGTGAGTGCCACAGTATTATCTAAGCTGGACATTCTTCTGCAAAAGGGTTACTCCCAAAATAAAGGCAGAGTTTGCATGAATAGCGTCTTGGTACTAAACATGGGACTTATTAGGATGAATTCTTTTTATAGAGCTTTCTAAAACACAATTATAGGGACATGAAGATGGACAATGTAATCTTATCTCCTTTTTGCCAAAAAGTATGATGAACAATGCAATTTATGCGAAGGTTATGTGAATTTCCTTAGTTCTATAGTTGTTTCTGGTTTGCAGATAAATTATTAATGTTAAGTATATGATTTGTTTTCAACTTGGCATTGACACCGAATGAGTGAAGTATGCCAAAATAAATTAATTAATTAACCAAGGGGGGCCTGGGTGGCTCTGTCTTTAAGTGTCTGCCATCCGCTCAGGTCATGGTCTCAGAGTCCTGGGATCAAGCCCCACATTGGGCTCCCTGCTCGGCGGGAAGCCTGATTCTCCCTCTCTCACTCCCCCTGCTTGTGTTCCCTCGCTAGCTGTGTTTCCCTCTGTCAAATAAATAAATAAAATCTTTCTTAAAAAGCAATTAATCAAAAAAAGGCTTTGGTAAATTAGCCTGCATACTGACTGATAGAAAAGGCTGATGCTTGCCAGAGAGAACCATTTGATCCTCCAATGGATGGTCCCAGGCAGTGATGACTTAGTGCATCTGTAGGACGGTGGATTTTGAAAACGGAAGTGCTTTTCTCTAAGTTTAAATGTGTAGTGCATGGGAACAGTGCCCCACCCACCTCCTTGCCACCATTTCTCTTTAGCACGCCACCTGTGCAAGTCCTGGTTAGACCACTGGGTTCATTAACAGAAACACTTTCAGTGGACCCAGAAATCTTTTTCATGTCCTAGGTAAAGAGTTCAGAGCAATATGTGATGAGCTGCATATAAACTCTTTCATCCTTCATATCTTTTCTTTTCTTTCTTTCTTTTTTATTTATTTATTTATTTATTTATTTATTTCTCTCCTTCCTTCCTTCCTTCTTTAAAGAGAGAAACACAGCCAGAGAGGGAACACAACCAGGGGGAGTGAGAGAGGGAGAAGCAGGCTTCCCGCCGAGCAGGGAGCCCGGTGTGGGACTCCATCCCAGGTCTCCAGGATCATGACCTGAGCTGACTGTAGATGCTTAACAGCGGAGCTACCCAGTCACCCCTGATCCTTCATATCTTTTCTGAAGAAACCTCTGTCATATCTAATTACAACCTTTCTTCTCCTTCAGAGAAAAGTCTCTCTCAAAACTATATTGATACTTAGAAAGAACTTTGTAAATCCAAATGTTATGCATTATTCATTTAGGTAGCTAATTTGGGAAGAAAAATATTCCAGAGGTGATGGGCTCATTCATTCATTCCACTAAGGCTGGTATGAGATATTAATTTTTTTAAATATTCTTACCTTGCTAGGTCAACCCTAGAAACAAGAATTTCAACCGAATTACATGGTAAGATGATAATTCCTCTACCACGCCGAGTTATTTCACACAGTATACCTGATTTAATTTGGCAAATATTTTTGGAGAGCATTCTTGTCAAGCACTGAGAATACAAAGCTGGATAAGTAACAGTTTCCAACTATCAATGGATTTTCTGACCAACAGAGAAAATCATCGTAGAAACATTTGTTTTGAGCTCTAAAAACAGATAAAGGAATAATTAATTCTCCTTGGTGACAAGAGATAAATGGAAGGAGGAACTGAAAATTGCACTGAAAGCCTTGGGAGATGAATGGGCCTGTGTCAAAGGCCATTCTGAAGTGAACATCATAAGCAGAGGTAATGAGCCATTAGGGAATATGACACACAGCCCAGGGTGAGCCAACGGTAGTGTCAGCAACGTCAGGAGTAGCCTGAGACCTAGCCAGCACAAGAGCCTAATAAGAACTCTATTAGTACAGGTGGATACAACTTCCCCGTTTTTATCTATCGCTTCTGTCAAATTGCAACAAACTAAAGAACACCTTCTATCCTTTCTTCAGTGTCTTATTGAGTGCCCTACAACGGACCAGCAGTATGCTAAGTTTAGGGGATCGAGCAGACTCCCTCATTCCATGGTGATTACCTTCTAATTTAGTAAGAGAGATAATAACCAAAAAAATCAATTAAATAACAAAGAAAATATCAAGAAATAGTAAATCCTGTGCAGAGTAGGAATGCAGAGCAACTCGATAGAAGATAACTAGGTGGTATGATTAGGAAGGAATTATGGTACATTGTGCCATTAGATAAGATGGTCCAAGAAGGCATCTCCAAAGAGGTTACATTGGAGGTGACACTTGGATCTCACACACAGACACACATATGCAAAGAAGGAGGAATATTCCAGGCAGAAGTGCAAAGGTCCAGAGGAAAAACACAAATTCGGTATGTTTGAGGGAGTTTTGCAGTTATTGCTGCATAACAAACCATCCCAAAACTTAATGGCTTAGAATAACAATGATCTATTTAGCTAACTGTTCTGCTTATCAGTAATTTAGGTTGAGCTCAGCCCAGTGATGCGCTCATACATCTGTGGACAGCTTGGCTCACATCAGCAATCTTGTTAATCTTAGCTAGGACCCCTAAAAGGTCAGGAGACTTGGTTGGGATATTTGTGTTACTAATCTCTGCTCCTTGTGGTCTCTTATCTTCCAGTACGTTGTCCCGCTTGGCGACTGAGTAGGGCCTCAGAAAGTGCAAAGGCAACCATGTCTCTTGAGGCCTAACCTCAGAATGGACACATCATCACTTCTGCCAAGTTCTATTAGGGGATAAATAGCAAAACACATCATAAGCTCAGTCCAGATTCAAGGGGAAGAGAAAGAGTCTTCATTTTTTCCTCCTTGATGAAAAGAGCCAAAAATTCACATCACAAAGAAAGTGAGTGAAGCATGCAGGGAGAAGTGAAGTATTGTAAAAAAAAAAAAAAAAAAAAAAAAAAGTGAAGTATTTTGGCCAATTTTGCACCGTCCACCATAAAACTGAGGAGACTGGTGACAGGTCATGAAGGGCTTGGCAGCCTCTCTTCTGCTGCTTCACTCATGACCATAAGAGAAGTAAGTCAGTGCAGGGAGGACCTCTTTCCATCGGACCATAAAATAAGTTAGTACTGTGGTAGCAAGGAGGAAATAAAAGCTTTAATAATAGTTATCATGTAATTACTGAGCAAGAAGAGACATCGCTGATCAAATGCAGTCTTTCCATTTTTACTAAGGTCCAGAGAATTAACAGAAGAGTTGAAGATTAAAAGCAGGTCTCATAATTTCCAACCAGGTCTTGTTCCTTCTCCCATGTTGTCTCCTTGATTAAAGGCACTCTGGGTGTTTGCTGCCTTCTAATAGTCTGGGCAATGCAAAAGCAGATGTCCTAATGTTTGACAATTTCCACCAGGGCACAATGTCTAGAAGCTCATTTGCTATCACAAGGTTGAGAGTAAGCGTGATAATAACGTCTTTTATGCAGAAGTTTTAACATCTGATATCCCCAACCATTTAAAAGAGCTCCTGAGAAGTGGGGCATCTGGCTGCCTCTCTTGGTAGAGCATGCAACTCTTGATCTTGGGGTTGTGAGTTCAAGCCCGAAGTTGGGTGTAGAGCTTACTTAAAAATAAAATCTTCTAAAAAAAAAATCAAAAAAGAAAAAAAAAGAACTACTGAAAGTAAGACTATGATAATGCTACATTGGTTGAGAATTCACCCTGTTCATCTCACCTTGACCTCTGAAATACCAAAATAAATGTTGCCAGACCATGCAAACTAAATTCTCTATGCAAACATAAGACTCAAAGTTGGTCTGTTCCCTCAATGCACAGAAATTTTTAGGTCATAGATTGGGTCTCATTCATCTTCATGTACCCAGTCAGTCACTCGGTTCCCTGGACCAGATAGGCCATCAGAAAACATTTGTGGAGAAAAATGAATAAATAAAAGAAGTCTTTGTCAGAGATAGAAAAGATAAAAAATGAAGGCCATTAGGAAAATTCAAGAACCAGAGTAGTTTGAGACCTTTAATTCTGGGCAAATCTACTCTGAGAAACTCCAATTATATTGATGTGTATTAATTGAGCCCCTTAATGAAAATATTCTGCCTTTAAGAAAAAAGATTCATTTCTATTCTGCATTCTAGTAGATTTTGGAAAGATTTCCATAGAAAACACCTACTTTTTAAATCCTTTTGGTACTCAATAGGTAAGTTTCTATTCCTAGAAAATCCCTTTAAGTAGAATAATTTATTTCCTGGTAATTCCTGATAAATATTACACGAATATTTCCTAGGTATACATTTCTTAAAGAGCTTAAACCTATTTAACCCGACTCTTGTCCTAACTAGAGCAATGAAGGGCCATGTGGGGTCATCAGCATTGAACGGGTGTCGGACGCTGCTGGTCTTCCAAGGTGACCAAGGAAATAGCTGACTAAAAGTGGGGGCTTTGTCATGTCATTCTTAGGAAATATGAAGAAGTTGTCAGCTTTTAGGATGTTCCTTGGGCCATTAAAGTATACACTGACAGTGATGGATATGACTTCCCTGTGTGGTTTATAATGGATAGATCAGGGCTGGGACAAGAACACACATCTTCTGACCCTGGTAGAGACTCTTTTCAGGAAATATGACCCTCTTAGATGACCCCGCAAGGAATCTAGACTGGAATTAAATAGGAGGCTATGAGTTTTACAAGACATAAAATAAGGGCTCCAAAACTGATTTCATAGATTCAGCAATATCTCTAGAAAATAATTCTCTTTCTCTTTCCCTACTGCTGTAGTTGACATAATCCAAATGCCGTCAGAACCAGCCTGCTCAACAGATCTGTGGGAAAGCATTTCTCTCTGTTCCATGTTCAGCATGTGCCCACAGGATCCCTCACTAAACAGAAGGACCCAGATGGATAAGTAAATGGCATTCCATTCAGGTTGTATGACCTGATGCTTCGCTCTGCAACCTCTATTATTGAGAATCATCTATTTTGACTGCAAGCACCTCACTTCATTGAAGATTCTTTACAGAGAAGATGATGTTGAAGAGCAGTGTCTCCTTTTTCAGATTTAGAGACTAGATATTATGGACTTCAAGACTTAGAAGTCAGCTCTCCCATTTAGCCCAGTCCTCCTGCCAGGCCCAAACTCCAAAATCAGTGTGGGAGCAATCATAACATAACAACCTCAGAGGCAAGGAAACAAGGGAGTTCTGATTTCTTGTAATTTATCAAGAAGTAAATACTCTCTTTCCCTTGACCATCACTCTTTTCTTTCCAGACCCAGTGGTGATCCTCATTAAGAACCATTGGCTATTTTTCAATATACTGCCAAACCCACAAATACACTTGATTCAAATATCAGTCCTATTAAGTCAACAGGCCAAATATTAATATTTTCAGCAAATGATGGACAAAGTGTTCAAGTAATTGAAGTAATTGTCCCAAGACAACAGAAAGCCTGGGCATTAACAGGATAGAAAAACATTGCCTACCAAACCCCTGGTTGGGAAAACATCCACCCATCTTTGCACAGTTTCTTCTCAAACTCTAGGAGGAAGGGCATGGCCATTGTGGAGCCATGGGCTGGTGTAACGTATCTCCCAAAATATTAGCTAGAGCCACCAAATCTGCCACAGAGAATTGCCTTGAACCTAGGAATGCAGCACATATCGTTGGGGCGGTGGACATAGGAACAGCCTGCAAGATGGCCGCTGCACCTGCCCGCACCACTCCTCGGGACCCTTCATCTCAGGACTTCCCACTTTCAGTGTCACAGTGAATAGGCCAAAACTCAACCTACCCCGCACATGCAACATTCCCCAGAGACCACATCACCCCTGGAACCTTACCCCATTCCCTAGAAACTCCCACCTAAAATCTCCCAGAAACCACACCCCCACCCCAAATGATAGAAATAAGTGTGGCCAGCCCCACTGCGCAACTTTCCTGGCTCTCCTCTCTGCCAGACCAGGGAACCTCGCCCGAGAGCGAACCTTGCCCGAGAGCGCCACCATTAAAGCCTACTCAAACCACTTGCTGTGCCTGGCTCTCTCCTCTACCCGCTCGTCTCCTGTTCATCCTCACCGATGCCGAAAACCTGGTGGAGGTTTTTGGTGCCCAAATCAGGGAGGAGATTGAGGCCCCAACATCAGTTGGAGGCTCCTCTCCTCTCTCTAAACCTTACACATATAACTCTATATGAGTGGAACATTCAATCTGTTAGATTTCCACGTCCCAAACTCAAGTCTTTTTCCTCCTTTCAGACTTTATTTCCCTAAAGGAGAACTTGGGTCACTTACTTTAGTCAGTGTCTTCCTCTGTGGATTCACCATCAAGACAACACTGTTCACTAGAAACATAAAAGGGGGGGCCCTCAAAAATAAAAATAAAAAGTGAACAATGTAGATGATGTCTGATTTTCTGGTAGGCACGTTTGGAAAACTAAGACAAAACCATGAAAATGGAATTTTAATAATATATTCCACGTAACCCAATGTACAAAAATGTTATCATTTTGACATGTAATCCATATCCTGAAACGTGTTCATGAGATATTCACATTCTTTCTTTTTTAAAAAATATTTTATTTATTTGACAGAGAGAAACACAGCTAGAGAGGGAACACAAGCAGAGGGAGTGAGAGAATGAGAAGCAGGCGTCCGCCAAGCAGGGAGCCCGATGTGGGGCTCAATCCCAGGACATCGGGATCATGACCTGAGCCAAAAGCAGTTGCTTAACAACGGAGCCCCCCAGACACCCCGAGATATTCACATTCTTACATTCATCCTTAGTCTTCAAAATCCAGTGTGCATTTCACATTCATAACACACTTCAGTCTTGACTGGCCACATTTCAAGCACCTCAAAGCCATAGCCAATGAGGCCAGTGACTGACAGAATGGCTCCAAGAGCTCTCAGGAACTACTCCTCAGATTTTATAACACTGTCTCCTGACCTCCATCATCAGAGGCAAAATCTGTTTCCAAGGAAGCCACTGGCTACTCTAAAGCCCAGCAGGGAACAGTTGGCATTCATCCTTCCTGGAGAAAGCGGAGAGGAGTGGGTAAGCCAAGCAATCAGGAACTCCTTTTCCACCTCCAGACCAACCTCCTTCCCAACCTGGTTGCATCCTGGAGAGGGGAGAGGCCTTCATACTTGCCCTCTGGGTCCCTGCTGGGGGAGTCTTCCAGCAAAGGACCGTAATTTATGAGGTTTCTCTCTGCAAGTCAACTATTATTAATGGCAGGCTGGCAGTCACATCGATGCTAACAGACTGAGAGATAAAAGGGTGGCTGTTTGTTCCCTTGGCCCTTTGAGAAATCCAGGTGCAAACCCATTTGCAGAACATTTCCTAATGGATAAATGAGACACAAATCATGTGTACCTGATGGTCAATGAGTAGCTCACACGCACAAGGTAAACTCTGAAAACTCCATTTTTCAGCCAACATAGCAGTGACTAATGACTTACTTTTATTTCTATCAAAGACTAAGTGCTTCTTTCCAGGGGTAAATAGACCTGAACTTCCACCCCCACCCCAAAGAGGCTGAATTACTCCAAGCAGTCCCATATGTTGCCAAACAAATGTGCAGGCAGCTGAAAACTGAGCAATCCTGCCCATTTATTTCTTTTTTAAGATTTTTGTTTATTTGACAGAGAGAAACACAGCCAGAGAGGGAACACAAGCAGGGGGAGTGAGAGAGAGATAAGCAGGCTTCCTGCCAAGCAGGGAGCCCGATGCGGGGCTCGATCCCAGGACTCCAGGATCATGACCTGAGGGGAAGGCAGATGCTTAATGACTGAGCCATCCAGGCACCCCAATTCTACCCATTTAAACTGTGTCTTGAGATAGCACCTTGCTGCATAAATGGACCTCCCATTTAACAACTTCCGGAATTTCAAACCTGTTCTGATTTCCTTCCTATGGACCATTTTATTTTGTTTTTCTATCCAGCACTGACTTTGGGCTAGATTCAAACACAGAGCACAAGTGCAAATGAACCCAGATGGGCAGAGTTTTCCAAATGGACAGGAATTTCAGGCAGTGTTTTTACGCTTCATGTAGAAACTGAGTCCATTTGCTGGTTGTGGATTAGAAGGGTGTTGCTCTGAATAATTTACAGTTACTGTCTCAGATGCAATGAAGTTGGAGAAAGGACAGGGCTTGGTGCAATCTTCAAAGCGAGGCACGGAATGGTTCCTTACTTGTCCACAAAGATGCGTTTGTTTTTTCTACTTTTACCATGCATTAAACCAGAAGAACCCAAAGATACTGGTTGTTGCTTTTGAATGCTTTTTAAAGTAATATCTCTAGTAGAGGATATTGACTTATCCTGCAGATTTAAATATACATATATCCCTTCCACTTCTTCAGTTGCTGATAGTCTCCATCTCCAAAATTAAATTTTCCCATGTTGTCTTTGCTACTGAAGTTATCAGATGCTTCTAAATGATTACTAATCTAAATGTGACTCCTTTTATGGTTTTGATGTCTAATATTTTTTCATCTTGGCAAATCTGTCCTCTGATGATGTGCTGATTGTTAAAGTGCAGCCACAGAGATTTAGGGTAGACATATAGAAGGACCTCCTTAAAACAAGAGGTATTATGTGCTATCAAATCTCATCAATTCCTTTCTAAAACAAGCCACAGAAATGAGAAATGACACCGTGGTCTTGGAGTCACCTTGAAAAGTGTACGCTGTCTTCTGTATGCCCCCCTCCCCAGTTAGGAATGCCTGTCTGATACCCAAGGCCTGTGAGCTCTCGGGCGCCCTCCAAGGAGTCATTCCTGACCTGAATTTGATGAAACCACTAGACTCTCAACATGGGATGTGGTGGTGGTGGTGATGGTTTGGGCCTGTGAATGTGTTCACTAGGATGGTGTGGGAGGGGCTGGAGAATAGAGCTGAATAGAGAAAAGGAGGAAGGAAAAAATGTGAAAATGAGCTTTTTCAGAAATCCAGAAAAGCCCAACAGACAGTGGTCTTAGCTAAGTTCTGTATTCAAGTGAACCATGACCTTTGTTGATAGCTGACCTTCTTGTGAGCTGAGGGAATCCCAGCCAGGCAGATCCCTCTCCAGGAAGCAAGCTCCCGCGCTCCCGAGGGAGGCACTCACACTTCAGGCTCCTGGCCGCTGCCCTTGAGCTCTCCCTGACAGCTTCCCTCTCCTGTGGGTCCAGTCCACAGCCAGTCCGCCAACTCTCACAGCAGGGAATTCCTGGCCACTCGGGAACCCCTACCACGCATGCCTGGGAGCAATGTATCCTGGGGTTCCCTGAGCAGGAAAGCCTTGTCCATTTCCCAGCATTGAAGAGTAACCACTGGGGCCCCACAGGCATCTCTGTCATCAACTCCATTATTGCTGCCGACAGTACGGCACCTGCCTCCTCAGCTCCCGCCTGGGAGCTAGGGAAGTTAAGAACACAGCCTCTGAAGTCACGTTGCCTAGGTTCCACTCCTAAACCTCGCCCTCTTTATTCCTCATTCCTCAGTGGCCAGATGGGACTCACAGCAGCTCTGACCCCAGGGGGCTGCTAATGCACCAAAAACACCCAGCGCTGGATGTGGACAAGCTCTCCCCGCATAGTAAATATGAGCTGCCATTTCCACTGTCCCCTGCCCTTCTCTTTGCTGCCGTCACACGTTTCCATTCTTGCTTCCGTCTGGATGGTTACTGACCTGAAGCTAGACCGGTATAAGAGAAAAGCACCATGTCTCCAGAATAATTCATCCAAGTCACTGCAGTGTTTTAAAATCATAGGGAGGGTGTGTGTGATCACCTCCAAGGAAACTACTTGTTCTCAAATCCCGCATCAGGATACGAGTCTAAGGGAACCTGGAGTGCTGGCCATTAGCATCCTTTGCCAGGATTTAGAACACCATCTTAGACAGAGAAAACCTGCATCTGGACAAGGGAGTTAGAATCACAAAACAGCATCACCTGGCTGTGATCACTGATGGAACATGGCGCGCCCTCTCCACCAGCTCCACAGTTCCTGTCTTGTGCCCTGCCGTGCCGTGCTGGGGGGTGGGTGATATCATGATGTGACGGCGAGGTGCTAAGAATTGAACCCAGGAGGAGAGTTTCTGTTCCATAAGTAATTCTAAGCCTCAAGCAAGTTCACTCGTAGTCTGTACTGCATTCCTGGTCCAGCAGCCAGAAATAATTAAAATTCATTCTAGTATTTCCTGACTTCTCTTGAAGAATGCAGTGTTTCCTAGAGTTCAGTTTTCTCTCCTCTGTCCAGCTGGTTGAGAATGTCACACCTCTTCTTGTCCTGACATCTCCCAACTTCTCTAACAAACTGTCCAAAAGGCCCTTTCTCTCTCCAGCCAGCTCTTTGTCCAGCTGGCTTGGGTGAATCAGCTTATCTTCTTTACATATATTACTTTGCTCTCAGCTTCCAAAGTCTCTATGATCAAGAAGAGCCTGAGAACCAACTAGACCGTTCCCTAGTAGAAAGTGTTGAGCATTACAAGGGAGAAGCATGAATGTTTATACATTAGTAGTTTTTGCCCTTAGTAAAATTTCCTCCCTGGAACATCCTTGTGGACTACAGGCAGAGATCTAATATTCACCTCGGTTATCCAGAAGTTCCTTGCCTTCCTTGACCCGTCTCTCTTTTCTTTTCCTCACCAGAATGGACATAGTTTCTCACATTTCCTATTGTGCTGATTCTGACTGTGGCCATTAGCACTCTCTTTGCAAATTTAGGTTTAGAAAATGAGTACCTAAATATTCATTCATTAGAGATGGTTTTCTTTTACTAGTAGCTGCCATCTGTTCCTTTCTACCACAATGTAATCTCCTTTTCTCCTCCCAGCATCCTGGAAATAAGATGAGAAATAAGAAGTAACTCAAAATACAAATAATAAAATATTACTGCCCAAGAAAAGAGACACAGGAAGGGTTTTAGGGGAAAAAACAAAAACAAAAAACATAAGCAACGCATGAAAGGTCAGAAGATATCAAAGAAAATGAATTCTTTAAAAAATATTTAGATGCAGGAAGGACAATTAGGGGATGTCTGGAAAGATGAATAATAAGCAAATAGCTGGAGGACAGCCCACAGCGGAGATAAAGGGTATAAGTCAGAAGAGAAAAATGTTTGCCTGATTGAATTTTACAGACCTTTAAAATGTGATGTGTCATTCAGATTTGTTTTGATGTACTAGACATCTGCAGTGTCCATTGTGGGCTTTGAGTGCAACTTAGTTAAATGACTGGATGTATTTTAAGAGCTACCATCCAGGTTACACGTTGATTTACTCACGTATGATGAGCTCCCTGCAGGAGCATGGTTCCCAGCACCGAAGGAAACCAAGGACAGGACACATCCATAATATGGCAAAAAAACACACACAAAAAAACAAAAAGCAAAACAAAAAACAAAATCCACAAAAAAACACAAAAACCACAGTCTTCCGACTTGCGCTCCTGTCTGCACTGCTTCATGCCAGCCCTTCCATGAAAGATGAGGGATGTGACTGGCTCCTGATGAACAGGGATTTGAGATACAAACTCTATTGAAGTTGACTTGTTTGTCATCATGTTTGTCATTTGGCCGGGTTCCATGTAGATGGAAAACCTGTTTCAAAGGCAAAATGCATTCTGCGTTGTATACGAGCTGGGTAATGTCAAGTGGCTATGATTGCAGCGTGGGAGTTGTTTCAGTTTGTTTTATTTCAATTAAAGTCAGGAAACAATGAGTATGTTTGTCATTTTCTAAATATCATGGCCCCAAACCACTTGTGGATGGTGGTCTTTCATCTCCATGGGCCATTCCACCCAACCACCGCCCTTTGCCAGGGACGCCTACAGATGTCAAAGTTCTGCTGGGTTTCTCTGAAGCCCGCCTCTGCTTTCAGCAGCTTTGAATAAGCTACAGGGCCACAATTTACTTCTATTGTCATTTCTTCAGAGAGACAGAGAGAAAGACATCTGCTATGTTAGACAAGAAGCCTATTGGAAGAGCACACATACAATCAGAACAGCCCGGCGCAAGATGGTTCAATTCAGCTGCAATCAGAAAAAGGGAGAGAAAAGAAGGGCAGTGGGGGGAAGCCCTATTGCATTATGGGCAATGTTTGTTTCTGAGCTGGTGTTTGAGGAGGGAGCATGCTGCTAACTGTGCAAGGAAACATACATTCTGTTTTCATCAAATACGGTATAGGCAACCAAGAATCAATCATTCATGAAACAGTAAGGAGTCAACTGTAATGGGAGAAACTATTTTCTGATCTTGAAAAATGACATATTTTTTTGCATGGGCGCCCATATTCACCATTGTCAAGCTATGCCCCTGTAAAAAGCAGGAATGGAGAATTAAAGACAATGAAATTATAGCAGATTAGCTTTTGCTGTGTAACAAGCCATCAAGGCATAGTTGCTCACAACAAGCATTTATTGACTCAACGATTTTCTGGCTCGGCAGTTTAGGATGGGTTAAGTTAGGTGGATCATCCGCTTGCCTCATCTGGGGTCACTCGTTGTGGGTACAGCCAGCCAGTGGTGTGGCCAGGAGACAATTGGTCTCTCTCAAATGCCCGATGTTTCATGCTGGCTGTCGGGTCGGGAGGAGAGGGTGACTGGACCCTGCACTTCCTACGGGCTAGCCTGGGTTTATTCACGTGGTGGTGGTTCCCGTGTGTAACAAGAGGGAACAAGTCTAGTGCACAAGCATTTTTTAAATCTCTGCTTGTGGCATGTTTGCTATATCCCATGGGCCAAAACAAGTCACGTAGCCGGGCTTGGTGTGGGCAGGGAATACTCAAGGGTGAGCATACAGAGAGGGATGAATAAACCAGCGTCATTACTCAGACAACATACTGCAGAAGTGTTCTTGGAAACGTTCTTATCTGTACTCATCAGACCAAAATGTGAGAACATAGAATCATGCAATCATGTGACAGAATGGATGGATCTTAGATATCTTCAATTCCAAATTCTTCCCTCAATCATTGAGGCCACTTCAGTTAAGATGGGCCACTCTTCTGCCCAAGGTCACATGACTACCTTGATAATTGTGAAGGCACTAGAATCATTTATATATAACTTGATCTCATGTTTAGGGTAGGTAAAATTATTTATACTAGAAAAAATAAGAACCTCCTCAGGACTAGAGAGTCTGGAAAATATTTTGGGTAAGAAAACACAGGTCAGGTAGGCAGGTAAGTAAGTAGGTGTAGTGAGAGAAACCCATTGAAAGCTCAAGGTATCATATTTTCCTGGTATTTTTTAGATTCCTAAGGTAGTGCTCTCAAATGTCAATGTGCATATGAATCATCTGGGATCCTGTTAAAACTCCAATTCTCATTCAGGAGGTGGGTGCTGAGACTGCATTTCTTTCTTTCTTTTTTTGTTTTTTAAAGCAAAGATTATTTTCAATTTTTTTTATTGTATTGTTAGTCACCACACAGTATGTCATTAGTCTTTGATGTAGTGTTCCACAGTTCATTGTTTGCATATAACAGCCAGTGCTCCATGCAATACGTGCCCTGCTTAATACCCAGGCCAACCCACAGTTTCACTTGCTAATGTAGCATAAGAAATCGTGCTGAGACTACATTTCTAACAAGCTTCAAGGTGAGGCTGATACTGCCGGTCTAAGGGCCCCAGTGGCAAACCTAGAGGACTTGCTTTGTCTGTTCAGTTCCTCATCTGTCCTCTTTATTCAGCCCCTAAATGCATCTCTCCTCCCTGACATCACCACTCCCCATATTAACATGTTGGAAATCCCACTGCAATGCCCTTCCAGGGAGAACTCTCCTAGTGAAAGAGGTGTGTGCCCAGGAAACACAAGGCCTCATCTTTTTTGTTTCCTGAAATAACACAAAATGCATGAAACCCGAATTTTCCTCTCCGCCATGCCCCTCAAGGAGAGCCCGTGCCTCAGTCCCGCACCTCATCCCCCTACAACTGCCATTTTCTCTTCTCGACAGTGTCTTACCACCCCCCACTGAGGCAGAGGAGGGCTAAATTCTTATGTCCCCACTCCCTATGCAGGCTAGGGCTTTGTGTCCTGGGAAGTCCCTTAGGAAGCACCAGAAGGAGTCAGGGAAGTGAGACAGGAAAGGAGCTAAACCCAGTAGCCAGTTACTGCTGTGGGCAACTGAGCTCAAGTCTGCTGAGGGTTTTAAGAGACGACATAGGACATGCCCCAGCATTATCCTACCCAATGGGGAGGTAGTCAGGGTGTTTATACACCAACTGTCTGGCAGGTAGAGGTCAAGGGAGCTCCCAGCAGAATTAATTCTCCTGGCTTCTGGGGGCATGGCACAAGCATTTGAGAAGGGCCTTCAGGTAGAGTCACTGGAGTTTACAGGAGGCAGCTGTAAGCTTGTAGAGGAGAATGCAGAAGGACTGTGGGCAAGCCTGCAGTCTGTTAGCCTGAACCAACATCGAAGAACTAAACAGAAAGTCAGGAATAACTTAAATGGATAAAGGCGCCGACCAAAACCAAGAAAAGCACATCAAAAGCAAAACACTGTTAAAATAACCAAACTGTTACTGCATCAAATGATCCTTTTAATGGTTTTCTTTTTTCCCCTCGTGAGACTGTTTGGTTTATTCTGTTGTTACTGTCATTGCCTTCATGCAAACTACTAATGTCTCAGCTGCCTTAAATGTGTGGTTGCCTTTCAATGTAATCTACCTGTCGCTCAACAGGAAAGCAGGGGATTGGTATCATTGTTTTCCATAAAGAAGCAATAGTAGATCTGGACTGCCTCCTGTCCCTGTCCTTTATCTGAACTGAGGCCTAGGCCAAGGCATTTTCTCTAAGGTTCAGATGCCTCATCTGTTAAAAAGAAACAGCAATTCTGACTGCTCAGAACTGTGGTGAGAGTTGAATAGAAGGAGGAACGTGAAGTCATTCACCCATGAGAGGCACTCAAATATCCTCCTCCCTCACTGTCCAATGCCCTCACCGCTGAAGACCATATTCTATCCCATCAGTTTGTATTGAAGTCTGAGTATGTACAAAAAATCTATCTTAGATTGCAAAGGAAGTAGAGAGCTAATAAAACATAGTTCTTTCCTTCTACTTTGTAGAAAGGCAGACATATAAGCAAGTAGCTCTAACAAAATTGGGTAGTGATAAATATTATTTTCAATATAAAGAGAGCCATGCTCTGATTTTGTAGGGAGAGAAAAATTATTGTTTGTGTTCTTGTAATTTACATAACAGTAGTTGGTTCCATAATTCACACTCAACTGCTAGAGTCTGCAAAATTCCCAGCAACTGCCATGTTCAACGGAATTGCATTACACACCAAAAAACCTTTGACTAACCTCTGATTGATTCCAACATCCCAAAGACTATGAGGAAGAATCAAAAATAATTTAGAAACTACTGAATTGTATTAGGTCCAGATTTATTCGGATAAAACAGAGAGACAGAAGGTTTTTGAAGTGAGATTATTTTGTCAATTGGGCATAGTAAAAGGAAGAAAATAAAAATGATTGCTTAAGCTTTGAAAATCCTTTCTCTTGCAATGAGATTGGGTTATGAGGGAAAAAAGTAACATTTATCAAGCACCTCTAAATGCTAGGTATTATGAGTCTTCATTTATCATTTTATTTGATCCTGTTGACTCCCCAAAGACCACCAGAGAAAACTGTTGGTCAAGTAAGCCTGTGTTTACTAGTCTTAGTTCAGTAAGGAAGAACACAACCTTGACAGAGAATGTTTTCAGGGTTGAGCTAGGTGATTTTTAGGTAGACTGTATAAGGCACAGAATTTGTTGGGACTGGGCCAAATTATTGCTTTATTATTATTCATTCTAGGTTGATGAGCACAGAGAGGGAAGGATTTTGAAGAAAGTCTTGATGAATAAGCTGTTAGGGGGATAAAAGAGTAAGGTGTTAGGGGATAAATTATGTGCCCTCAAGTTTTACGTATTAAAGCTCTGACCCCCAATACGTAGAATGAGACTGTATTTAAAGCCAGGGCCTCTAAAGAGGTAGTAAAGGTGAAGTGAGGTTGCATGAGTGCGCCTTAATACAGTATGACTGGTGTCCTCACAAGAATATGAGATTAGGACACAGACCTGCACAGAAAGAAGACCACGTGAAGACAAAAGAGAAGACGGCTCTCTACAAGCCAAAGAGAGTGGCTTCAGAAGACATCACACGTGTGAACTTTGAGCATGGTCTTGGACTTTTAGCATCTGGAACTTTGAGAAAATACATCTCTGCTGTTGAAGCCACCCAGTGTGTGGTACTTTGCTATGGCAGCCCCAGCAAAATAGCACAGTGAGTTCACAGTCTCTGGTTCTAGAATCAGGTACTTCCAGGGGCAGGAGGTTAAGTAACATGCCCAAGATTATAAAGCTATGACCATGACCCAAGATTCTAGCTTCGGTTGACCTGACTACAAAACTGAGCTCTCTCCTCTATAGGTTGAACTTTCCTATAAAACAGAAACAAATCATAAATAGGGACTAAAAAGAAAGTAATGGGGTTTCTTATACCTTTCGTCAATTGGTCAGTTTTCTAAGGGGCAGGGAACAGCACAGGACACTTTGTAGTTTTTTCTATATAGCCTTCAACCTAGGGTAGCATTTTGCAGTTTGCAAGATGTAAGGACCAGTTTCCAGGTGAGCAGACTCTCCTGTGTCTCTCCCACACTCCCTCCACCCTCCCCTCAGCACTCACCTTTTCTAGGTACAGGCATTCTGAGACTTCCAACTGCCAATACACACAACTCTTCACCTGAGCAGGTTCTTTGATCACTGGAGCCCTTGTTCCGGGCAGACAGAAATACCTGGACAGTGACTACCCCCATCCCACAACAACCTTCCATCAATGACTAATGCAAGTAGTGGATTAATACTGCTGTGGGATGACTCTGAGACATGTTCTATGCTGTCCCCTTAGCTCCCTAGATGCCCACTGTAGTAACCAGCTAATATCACACCTTTCATGACCACCTCCCCTTCCCCACTGGT
>PITA01022075.1:0-31217 GCA_004023965.1 Spilogale gracilis | reverse complement strand
CAGTAAATGGTCTTGACTCTCTTAACAAACCCACTGACCATAAACACTGAAATATATTTCTGGATTGCCAGATTTATTCTACTGGTCTTATGTATGCTTATACAAATACTGTATTATGTATGCTTATACAAATACTGTTAACTTAAGTGGTGTTTGGTGACAGTAGCTTTGCAGTAAGTTTTGAAATCAGAGAGTGTTAGTTACCTGTCTTCCATGCCAATATTATTTTTGTTATCCAAGGTCCCTCACAGTTTCATAGGAAGGTAAGGATCAGCTTTTTCATTTCTGCCAAATACACCTTTGGAATTTTGATAGAGATTGCATTGAATCTGTAGATAGTTTGGGGTATATGACCATCTTAATATTAAGACTTTGTTCAATAAATAAGGGATAGCTTTTCATTTATTTAGGTCTTTAACTGCTTATAACAATGATTTGTAGCTTTCAACAAACAAGCATTTTACCTCTTCAGTTAAGTTTATTCCTAAGCATTATATCCTTCGGATGGCATTTTTAATATTTATTTCCTTTTCATATTTTCATTGATGGTGATAGAAAAAATAAGTGACTGTGCAACTTTGCTGAATATAATTATCAGCTCAAGTAGTTTGTGTTTTATTTGGGTGTGTATTGGAGGGGGAAGGGAAGGCTCAATAGGATTTTCTTATATAGAATCATGTCATCTGAGAATAAAAATAGCTCTGCTTCTCTCTTTTCAATGTACACCCCCTCCTTTATTTCTTTTACTTGACTATTTGCTCTTGCTAGGACTTCTAGTACGGTATGGAATAGCAGATGTGAAAGTGGTCACCCTTTTCTTGCTCCTGATCTTAGGGGAAAGGTATTCGGTCTTTTGAGTATCATACTGTTTCTTGGTTTGCCTGTTTTTTTCCCTTTGCTCTTTAATTGATGGTTATCAGAGGGGAGATGAGCCAGGGGTTGGGTTAAATAGGGGGTAGAGATTAAGGAGTGCACTTATTGTGAGGGGCACTGTTATATAGAAGAGTTGAATTACTATATTGTATGCCTAAAACTCATATTACAGTCTGTTAACTGACAGGAATTTTAATAAAAACTTAAAATACAATAAAATAGGAACACATACTAATCAAAACAACTATAAAAAAACAGCTGCATGTGATGTTAGTCACGAGTTTCTGATACTGCCCTTTATCGTGTTAAGGAAGCTTCCTCTACTGCTAGTCTGGAGAATATTTTTTATAATGAAAGTGTTGGAAAATTATTTTTTTCCATTCGTTGAGATGATCATGTGATTTTTGTCCCCTTTGTTCTATTAACATGATGTATTACACTGGTTGGATTCTTTATGTTGAATCACCTTTATATTTGTGGAATAAATCATACTCATTCAAGATGTATCATTCTTTTAAAGTACTGCTGAATTTGATTTGCTATTATTTTGTTGAGGGCTGTATGTCTGTGTTAATCAGGAGTATTGATTGTTGTTTACTTTTCTTGTGGCCATATTTTGTATCACAGTATTACTGGCCTCAGAATGTGTTAGGAGTGTCCCTCATCTAATTTTTTTTTTTAAGAGTTTGAGTAGGATTAGCCTTAATTATTCTTTATGGTTTAGCCTTAATTCTTCTTTATAGTTGCTACAATTCATTGCTCAGTGAAACCATTTGGTCCTGGACTTTTCTTTGTTGGGAGAGTTTTAATTATTCTTCTCTTTTCTTGTCCGATATGTGTTTAGATTTTTTATTGGAGTCAGATTTGGTAACGTGTGTGTTTTGAGGAATTTTTCTATTTCATCTAGATATTCTAGTTTTTTTGATGTACAATTTATCATATTATTATCCATTTAGTTTTTGTAAGGCTGGTAATAGTGCTTATGAATTCATTTTTTATTTTAGTTACTGTGTATTCTTTTTTTCTTCAGTCTAACTAAAGACTTAATGAATTTTGTTTACCTTTTCAAAAAACCAACATTTGGTTTCTTTAATTCTTTCTATAGTTTTTCTATTCTCTGTTTTTTATTTTTTCCTTTCTTCTGCTTGCTTTGGGTTTAGTTTGCTATTATTTTATTATTTGATATATATAAAATTAGGTTATTGATTTGTGGTATTTCTTATTTTTTTAATGTAGACATTTATAGCTACACATTTTTCTCTGAGCACTACTTTTATTGCATCTTATGTTTTTATTTTTATTCATCTCAAAATATTTTATAATTTCTCTGATTTTTTTCTTGACCTATTTTTTTTTAAGATTTTATTTATTTGACAGAGAGAAACAGAGCAAGAGAGGGAACACAAGCAGGGGGAGAGAGGGAGAAGCAGGCTTCCCGCTGAGCAGGAAACCTGATGCATGGCTGGATCCCAAGACCCCAGGATCATGATCTGAGCTGAAGGCAGACACTTAATGACTAGGCCCAGATGCCCCATGATCTATTGTTTTTAAGACTATGTTATTGGTATATGTTTAATTTTCACATATTTTCCAGTTTTCCCTCTTCTGTTGATTTTTACTTTTATTCTATTGTAATCATAAAACATATTTTGTATTATTTCAATCTTTAAAAATGCATTGATAATTATTTTATGTCCTAACATATGGTCTATCCTGGGAAATGTTGCATGTGCATCTGAGATGAACATATATTTTTCTGTGGCTGAGTGGCATGTTCAATATATCTGTTAGATATAGTTGCTTTATACTATTGAACAAATCCCCTATTCCCTTCTGATGTTCTGTCAAGATGTTCTCTTCATTATTGAAAGTGCTATAACAAAAGTGCAATAATGAAATCTATTACTCAAAGCGCAATAATGAAATCTACTACTATTAATGTAGAACAATCTATTTCTCCCTTCAATTCTGTCAACGGTTACTTCAGTGTCCATAATAAGGTTTATTCAGTTAACATATTATACTGCTTCTGTACTGTAAAAATTGATGAATAATTGAATCAGGGATCATATGACCCTCCAAGTTTAAAATATTCATTATCTGGATCTTTACTGAACAAATTTACTGGCAGACCCCCACCCAAAGACAAGAATTAATAAAGGATTTTTCACCCATTGTTTCTTTTGACTTATATATTTGGAGATGAACATGAAAAAGTCTAAATATTTAACATAAGAAAGTGCTCTTGAATGTATGGGAGATAATTTGAAGTAAAATATAAAGTCATATTACTGGTCATGTTATCAATGAGAGCAAGAATGAGAAAAAGGGGGGATGGGAAGTGATCATGTGATTGCATAAATGATTTAAAATAAAAAATCTGAATTTGAATAATTATGTTAATTAATTAAAGTAGTAATAAAATTTCAAAGGATGTAAAATTTGTTAAAACTAAATATTATGTTAGGACAATATGAATTAACACACTAACACTACAAGAGAACCTCCTTAAAAAGATAGTGGTGGTTTTCCAAAATCTATCCAAGCATCATACGTAATAGTAAGACAAACAGTGTTCCTTTAAAGAAACTAATAAGACTGAAATTCACATTTACTGATACTTTGATTCAGTATTTATAAGAATCATGGGTAGTAAAAAATATAAGATAAACAAGAGATATTTAAAGGTTGAAAGAAAAATATCTCAGTTTCATTATTCAGTGATCAAATAACTAAATAAACCAAAAATCAAAAAAAAAAAAATCCAGCTATTAAATAATATAATTTCTACACAGAATTGAATAGCATTACATAAAGCAAAGGTAATTTTTAAAATTCCATTTAAAATAGAAATACAAATTAAAAGGTACCTAGGAAAAAATTTATATATACACACAAAAAAATATTTATTGAGAAAATTATAAAACTTTCATCAAAGATGTAAAAGAAGACACTGAAAATGGAAACATATTCAAGGATAGAGAATTATAAATAATAAGGAGCTATAAGTTAATCCTAATTTTGTCTATAGATTACATGCAAGTCCTACCAAACATTATAGTTTTCATGAAACCTAATTTGGCAGAGCAACCTGAAGTTCAGAGAATGACTGCAAGAAATACATACACCGTAGGGAATGGACAAGCATGCAGAAATGAGACAGATGCCATTTAAATGCCACAGAGGAAGACTCACTTTGATCAATGAAAAAAAATGGTAAGGTACAATTTTTTTAAATAACCTACATTTCTTTGATATGAGAGATTATTTTTCTAGGTGATAAAATTTTTCTTAAACTGCCCTTAGAAACATTAAGTATTCATAATAGAGAAAGTGATATTGACTGAATGATATTCAAAGGATGAGTATATAACATGGTTCCTCAATTATTTTGAGAATACCTTGAAAATACCTCTCTCATACGTCTAAATAACAACAGCTCGTTATACCAGTTCCTAACTACTTGGTATGTTGCTTTTCAGAATTCTAGAAAATTATAAATATAAATTTATCTTATGTATTACTTCAATTTTTAAAGAGTCAAACAGTAGATCAACTGAAGAAGACTAATACTGGTAAGAGTTTTACTAGTAAAATTTGCAGACTCAGAAATATATGCTTATTGGGTATGTTTTCACGTCCTCAATTTTTATCTCTACATGTCCCATGACAAGGAAGTTTATGATTATTAAATTAGGACCAGGTGTCTTCCATTCTCTTCCTTTTCTTTTTTCAATCTAGAGTTGTTGCTATATTGACAATTACACACTTAAGAGTCAACTAAACAAACTCTTGGGATTATCAGAAAGATAGTGTTACAAATGCATGAATGCACATCTGGCTGTTAGTTACAAGGAATATTAGGTTTTTGGGCAGATTCACCAACTTTGTAGTATGGAGTAGTCACTGATAATTATATATATATATATATATATATATATATATATATATATATATATATACACGTGTGTGTACATACATGTACACACATGCCTCTTTTTCAAGTTCTTTTCAAGTTTCTTTGAAACCTTTCTCAGTTCAGGGTGTGTGTGTGAGAACTTAAATCATTATATATTCTCCAAACAATTGTGTTTCTATCAAAAAAACAAGTACAATTTAGGATTAATCCTTAGTCATAATTTGTTTGCCAGCTCTTACTTTCATTGCAAAATATAATACGATGTCCTGTTTAAAAGGAACACGTGCAAGAGACAACATCAACGTAGGGGGGCACTTTAAAGGAATAAGAATTTCATACATACTTTTTTTCTATTTTTTAATTATGTTCACTCAGGGAATAGGAGGACATAATGCTTGACATCATGTTCAGGCCAAAAGCTAGTATTGCACATTTCAATTATAAGAATCACTGTAAGGTTGAGTTGAAATATTCAAAATTATAATGGTATGAGGCAAACTTATAACAGCTGAATAAAATCTTTTTTTTCAATATAATTTAAGAAGAAAAGTACTTATAATTTGAGCTATAGATAAAAATATGCATTTTGAGTGATAGAATAATCTTGTCTAATTGTTTGAATATGATGACTTTATGTTTGATTATACCTCTTTCTCAATAAGAAAAACAAGAATAATCTTCTAAACTATCAGTGTGTGATTTCTCTGACTTATACTTTTAAATCAGATATTTTTCTCGGTAATATAGCCAATCTCTCTTTCTTCTTACCTATCCTCTATTCAGATTTCTTAAAGTGCTAATTACTTGGGATGAAATAAAAGAAATAAACTTACCATTTTTGCATACTTTCCTCAAGATAAAGAGATTTTAAAGTCTATTGATATTTTAAATGATTTGTAAGTTTAATTTTCAATAGACTAAAATGTTATAAGTCAACATAAAAATATTGCTAAGAAATTTATTATTCTACATAATCATATTTGGTTTATTAATTCCTTACACATAAATGATCCATATATATTAAATTAATCCATGTTTTGTCAATTATAACATTCCTATAATGTCTTATAACTAGTTAAATAGGAATAGTCATGCTTCATTTGTTGCTTTCTGTCCTCAAGAAAAAAAATAACAAAACTAAGCATGCATGGTATACCATCCACAAGCTTTCCATGAAAATAATCTTGATTTTATTTTTTTTATAAAGGGCACTTGGGTGGCTCAGTGAGTTAAAGCCTCTGCCTCCAGCTCAGGACATGATCTCAGGGTCCTGGGATAGAGGCCTGCATTGGGCTCTCTGCTCAGCAGGGAGCCTGCTTCCCCCTCTCTCTCTGCCTGCCTCTCTGCCTACCTATGATCTATCACTCTGTCAAATAAATAAATAAAATCTTTTAAAAAAAGGAAATACTGTCACCTGCATTGCAAAGGATAAGCAAATGGAAACCACAACCTGTGTGGAGAGTCTTCATCAATTCCATCATCAAAGTAGAAACCGTTTCTTAAACGGTCTATCACATTATCTCTCTAAAACAAAAATGTACACATTATCTCAAAGGAAGGAACATTTTATGTCATAAGCACTGTCAGTATTTAAATACAAGATAAGAAGACTCTAAAGACTGTCTCTTAGCTATGAGAATTACTGTGTAAGTGAGAAAAAACATTCCTATTCCCCCCTCCCCTGCACATTACGAGCTCCTGTCTCATTCAGAGGGTATAAGTACCATATGTGCCAATGAGCAGAAAGAGACAGATACTCTAAAGTTCTTTTACACTAACACGTTATACAGAAAAGAGGGATAATCTTCTGAACATTGTTATTAGGAAAGAACTTCATACTCCATCAATTCTCTAGGTAAGTATTTGTAGCAGAAGAATATGCCTTTCTGGAGCCAAGTTCAATAGAATTGATGGATACTGCATATTTAACAAATACTGGTACAAAATTGGGTTCAGAAGAAGGAATTTATGAGTGCTCCTATTTATATCCAGATGGTTGAGGGGATTGAAGAGGTGGCAATAGAATACCAAGATCAAAATACACAATTTTGTCCTTACAGGGTCTCTTTTGAGCACTTACACACCAGCAAACTGTACCAGAAACGAAAAAGTTGATCCTTACATTCAAATAGAAGCACAAGGGGCCCCAGATAACCAAAACAATATTGAAAAAAATGTTGGAGGACTCGAATGCCTGATTTACTATTAAGCTATAGTCCTAAAAACAGATGTTACTAGTAGAAACATACACATACAGACCAATGGAATAGAATTGAGAATCCAGAATAAACCCAAACATATAGTGTCAATTGAGTTAAATTTCATGTGATTTTCACATGTGACAAAAGTATTATTGTACTTCTTGCTACCTATAATGCAACTATCATTCTTAACCTGCAGGCTATACAGAAGCACACGATGGGCTATAGTTTATCTGTTCTATAATATGATAAACCTCGAAAAATTATTTGGATATTCTTACATATTTCAAATAGTTAATTCATCCTGACGATTATGAAAAGTTTTATCCAGAAATTATTACTATTCCTATAAATTACTTATTAATTCCAATTGCATTTCTTTGTTGTACTTTGCTTACCACTCTATTATTTCACCTTCTTTCTCACTTTATATTCCAAGTTATAATTCTATAGATTTTATATTCTTCTAATATGGTTAATGTTTTCAGGGAATTTCTTATTCCAGAATTTCCTGTACCATTCTGACAACAATGTAGAGACACTAAAAAAAAAAAAAAAAAAAATTGGAATTACAAAATGAGATTATCCTTCCACTAATAACTTCATATTAAAATTGTAGCACTGGGATGCCTTGGTGGCTCAGTCATTAAGTGTCTGCCTTTGGCTCACATCATGTTCCTGGAGTCCCAGGATCAAGCCCTGCATTTGGCTCCCTGCTTGGCAGGAAGCCTGCTTCTCCCTCTCTCACTCCCCCTGCTTCTGTTCCCTCTCTAGCTGTGTTTCTGTCCGATAAATAAATAAAATCTAAAAAAAGGGGTAGCACTATAAGTAGATTCTTTTCTATTCTAATCACTAAGGAAAAAGAAAGCCATTAAGGATCAAGACAACTGAAAAGTCCATTTTCAAAAACAACCATTCCAGAAAAACAGATACTTTTTTATTCGGATCACATTAGTTAACACCTGCACTTAGAGACTTGACGTAAATCAAATGATCAAAATGTTTATCATCATGATCAATTTAATGCTGAGGGTTTTTTTTTGTGATAATATCTTCCAAATTCCAGAATAGGTGAGAAAAGATATGTTAAGAATGAAATCTATTATAGACTTCTTTCTAAAGAAGACACTGCTTCTTAATTTAAAGGTGAAAAGGAAAAACTACCTGAAAACTATTCAGCAGTCTCTTAAGGTGCTGGTGCAAGAAGAATTAAAGCCTGTTAATGAAAAGCATACACTTTTCAGAAAATCAAGGTATGACTGGGTTTTGTTTGTTACAGAATAAAATAAGGATTTTACAAAGCAGCTACTCATCAAAAGAACACAGCATATGTAAGAGGCCACAGTAACTAATACAATTTTAATGCCTAAGAAAAAAATACCTACATTACAGTAAGGTAAATAGAGTCAAAAACTCCACAAAAGGTTTTTGTGCTGGTTGTTGTCTTTTGCTTTTGTCCCCCAAGACATTCTTTTTTTTTTTTTTTCCCGGAAAATGAATGGTCATAAATTCATTGATCAATTAAACACACTTATTTCCTCCATTTCAACAGAAACTTCACCATGCTCCCAGAAGGACTATTTTTACAGCTGTGCTACTTCCTTTAATGAATAAATTATGAAGTCTCCAAAGAAAGTCTTATAATGTAACAGTAAAACAAAATATTTAAATCTGAACCATTATTATTCTCAATGCTATATTTTCTAAAAGATAGAGCATTCTTATATTAATACCAATGCAAAACATTATTAATTACAGAATTGTGGTTAAGTCATGATACAGCAAACCACATATATTTTCCCTTCTCCTGAGATACACTTGATGACATGTGTACCAAGAAGGGACATAATGAATAAAATGTTCTCTAGTGATTACAGGCAAGGACCTTTTCTTCATATATAAGTAGAAAGCAATGACTACACAGGTGAGTAATAGAAAGCAGGATAGATTCTCCAAATAATTCTGATGTTTGAATCAACTCTGCCTATTTAATTCAAATAAAACCTCAAAAACATATAAAATAACCCCCAAAAGATATGTGAAATCCATAGTTAATGAATGACCAGAATGAGTGTACACATTTAGCCAGCTAGAGATTCAGATGTCAGGTGCCAATTGCCAAGTGCATTATATTTGATGCCATACTATTGTTTATTTTTATCTTTTGAAATTGTATATGTGAATATTTCACATGGAAGGTAGTAAAAAAAATTCCAGAAAACTCACAGTAGAAAATAAATATAAACTAAGGATACACAAAAATGAGGGAGGATTTTACTTCAAGCTATTAATTTTAAGAACCACAGAGGTAATCAAAGATAAATTATGAGATAATTTGAAATTTGTATATAGATAGGAAAAAGAAATATACATGATATTGTTATAACTGAGAATATCAAAGAAGAAATGCAAATATACAGAGTATTCAAGCAATCTGCGTACTAATGTAGTTTACCTAAAAAGGAAAGAATAATCAGGAAAAGGATCAGCCTTATGAAATACATAAATCAGTTGACTTAGAGTTTCTTGAAACAGGATATTACACTATAGAATTGGGGAATGTAAGAATATAATTTTTTAAAACTACCCAATTGAGCATGAGAGAAGAAATACACAAGTCAATAAAGCAAACAAGAGCATAAATTTCCTAAATATGTCATCAGTTACAGAACAAGAATGCATTCCTTTTAAGAAATAATGAAGAAAACACATCAATAAAATAGATGAATAGTGATAGGAAACATAACAAGTTGGAGGGAGAACACATAAAGAAAACTATCTTTCATGTAAGCATGAGATAAATTATTAAAATTCCAAGTTACAATTGAGATAAGTTAGTGCAAGAGATTTTTATTAAAAAAAAAAAAAAAAAACTGTGAAGGAACTAGATTATAAAAGAAAAGCCACAATGTTAAATCAACAGTAGAGAATGTATAATCAGTTAAGTGAGAATTGGTTCAGAAAGTCAATATAAGATAGATAAAAGATGAAACTAAGACAGCAATCCCTGGACTTCCTTGAGTTATGAGAGAGAATTCACTGATTATTAAGAAAATGGGGAGGGCGCCTGGGTGGTTCAGTGGGTTAAAACCTCTGCCTTCCGGCTCAGGTCATGATCTCAGGGTCCTGGGATCGAGGCCTGCGTTGGGCTCTTTGTTCAGCAGGGAGCCTGCTTTCTCCTCTCTCTGCCTGCCTCTCTGCCTACTTGTGATCTCTCTCTGTCAAATAAATAAATAAAATCTTTTAAAAAAAAGAAAATGGGGAAGTCTTGAAATGAAACTAAAAAGTGAAGCCAATTGGCAAGGATGTAGAAAGTCAAACATGCTATCCCTTTATTTGTCCAAGAATGATTCAGTGTAAGGCTTCCTCACAGATCTGGGAGGGGTGGGAAAATTAGTGCCTTGATCACATTAGTAGTTCTCTTGGGCATATATTCAGGGTATATTGCACATTGGAAAAATGTAGACAGCACCTTCTCAGCTTTTCTAGGAGGATATCCAAAAAGCCCTAAAACATCAGTACCTAGCAGATAGGAATCAGGTGCCAGAATCTGAACATCTGTAGAAGTCACCTCAAATCCCTCCTGGTCACATCCTTCTTATGTCATGATCCCAGAGTAATGGTTTTTTGCACAAATGCTTATTTATTATAGTGACTCCATGTCACAGCAACTAGCATGATGCTAATTTGTCAACACTGAAAAATTCACAAGCTCATAATATTGACAGGTATCCAATTAAGAAAAAATATTGGATAATCTTAATGAAAAAGAGCAATGGCAGGTGTAGACATAAAATCGAAAAAGATCTATATAACAAGCTGTGTTTTTCCAAGAAATGTTAACTCCATTTCCCTTTCTTCTAGTTTTTCCAACACTGGAAAAAAGGAAGTGAAGGAAATAGCATTCCTGTATCAGCCCATTTCCCCCCCAAATACCACGTGAATTAGATCACTGCTCCATTTCATACATACAAAAAATTAGGACTAATAAAAGTTAAAGTGACCAAGCCAGTATTTGCTTGTAAGTGGTAGAATTGGAGTTGAAACCCAGGTGATTCTGCTTATAGTTCAATCAACTAAGATGTTATTAAGCACATGGAGACACAGACAAGGCTTGTGTTTAAAGCAATGACTTTGAAGTTAGACTGCATGGCTTGAAATCCAGATCAGTCACTTCCAGCTGTGTCACTTGCAAATTTCTAAACCTCTATTTGTTTCTTATTTTCTTGTCTGTAAAATGGGAATACTAATTCTGCTATGGCAAGGATTTTTATGAAGATTACGTGAGTTATTATTTATGAAATTTATGAAGAATGCCTGGCATATAGAAAGTTCTGTGTGTTTATTAAGTAATTTGTCATCATTTTAGCTGGAGGAGTGACATTTGCAGATGTTGAAAAGCAAAACTGAAAAAATTTGCTCTATATACTTCATTAGTTATACTGTATATACTAAATTCTATTTGATTTTTTTCTTTTTTTGGCCAGCTGCCATATTGTTCCACATTCATATACATAGGAGGTTTTTTGTAATTTGACATGAGTCTCAGGCACAATTTAAAGTAGGCACCATTTCTCTGGAAACCTTGGACAGTATAGATAAGCAATACCCAAGAAATGTTTTATAGTATGATCACATTGTTCATCCTGTTTTGGCTATTCTCATTTTTGTTAGTTCTATAGTTGATGGATTATGCATAGATAATGGAACACACTGCTAACAAAAGAGATATCCATCGTCCCGGTGTCTTTGATGTCAAAATATTCCCTGAGAATGCTAAGAAAAGTTTGTGAATCGTGTTTAAGTATAATGTAATGTCTCATTCATCAGATGTCTAGATGTCCCTTCCTATTCCATATGTGTCAGGAACTCCTTTGTCATTCAGTGTTACTCCATCATTCTACTTTCTTTTTTATATAAAAGAGCCTCCTATATGATATTACCATCACTGGATTATTTTATGTAGTTGAGATGATATATGTAGAGATTGGACAAAAGCCACTGAATGCATAGTCAAATTATATAAATAATATTGTCAAAAGTTGTATTTCTGGTTTTCTGATCCTCCCCAATGATAAATCTCTTTTATTTCTAAAACTAGGTAACCCCCTACTATCACCTAGTTACAGTTCATTTCTTCCTCCATGATCTTTCAAATATCTTTAAGGGGAAAAAAGAGTGACTTCAGGTAAAGTTTCACCATGATCATTATTTAGCATATAATTGCTGTCATCAAGACCATGTCTATTTCAGAGGAGTGGTTACCTTACGATATTGAGTCTGCAAACATCCTAGTTTATTAGTTCCGGCCAAAAGAAAGACTTGGTTCATTAGTCTGAGGAATTAACTCATCTATCACACATAGTAAGAGGAAAACTGGACCTCAGCTGCTATTCTTTCTTTTACAAATGATCATTTTCCCTCTAATGTTCTATAACATATAATAATAAAAATATTTTTTAGAATACCTTGTGGTTGATCCATAAAAAATTTGTTCTTGTCACAACAAAAACTTGATGCTTTAATTAATATTTTACATATAATTTCATTTCATTTTTTGTTTTATGATATACTTTTCACTTAAACTTCACCTAACATTCTATTTTTTTTAAGATTTTATTTATTTATTTATTTCTCAATGAGAGAGAGAGAGAGAGAGAGTGTGTGTGTGTGTGTGTGTGTGTGTGTGTGTGAATGAACAAGCAGGGAGAGCAGCAGGCAGAAGGAGAAACAGGCTTCCCACTGAGCAAGGAGCCTGATGTGAGACTCAATCCCACATGATCTGAGCCGAAGGCAGATATTTAACCAACTGAACCACCCAGGTATCCCAAAACTTCACCCAACATTCTAAAAGGATGTATATTACTTCATGCAAATTTGAACAATCTCCTTAAGCCTCACTTTACTCTGCTGTAAAGTGTGATAAAAAGTAATTTATATTTCACAGTTAGTTATGAAAAAGTGATATAAAACCCCTAGTATAACATCTGTATAGAGCAAATGTTTAAAACATTAAATATTGACTAAAATATTAAATAATCATGATTTCTACATAAGAATAATAAAAGTATGGGGCGCCTGGGTGGCTGAATTGGTTAAGTGTCTGATTCTTGATTTTCGTTCAGGTCATGATCTCAAAGTGATGGGATCCAGCCCTGGGTCTGCCTTCATACTCTGTGCAGGGTCTGTTTGAGATTCTCTCTCCCTCTGCGCTGCCCTAACTCACGTGCACTCTCACTCTCAAAATCAAGAAATATTTTAAAAGAAAAAGAAAAAGAATAGAAGTATATGTTTATTGTATAAAAAGGAAAAATACAGAAAAACTGCAATGAAGAATATGTACTTATGATTTATTTAGTGATGCATATTTTATGTTTCAATCTTAGATTCATTGGAGGAAGGTATATATGTGTTTAGCTATGTATACCTGTACTGACAAATATATGTCCATGTGTGCTTCTCTCTAGCCACCATTATAAATACATGTGTCTATAGATAGCTATTTAAGATCACATACTATTAAAAATTATAAGTTAAATATATACTTGTTCAAACATTATATCATGGAAATTTACCTTATATCAAAATATTATTGAAAAATATAATTTAAATACCTGTACATTATTCCTATCATATGGATATATCAGACCTTACTAATTCAATGTCCTATTACTATGTATGTGTTTTATTTCCATTATTAGCTACTACAAATAACCCTGCATTGGAATAATTTGTATATGGGTTATTTGTAAATTGCCTTTTTTTCCTTGAATCCTTTTACTAAATGTATGTGGATAGTGAAAGTCTTTTAAATTAATTTTTCTGAAGCAGGGGGTTGTAGTGTTTATAATAACATTATTTTGAGAGTAAAAATGGATTTTGAGTGGTCATTTGTTGCAAAATTATGATTTTACAGTTAAGGTAATTGATCATCAGACATCTAAGAGGCTTGCTCAGGGTTACACAGATAACAAGTGCATCATTCACACAAACGTCTAGACTGTTGATTCCCAGAACATTCCCTGATCTTGACCCTGCACAATATTTCCAAGAATATTTCAGTTACTTAAGTGAATAAATATGGCCTTTCTACTTTCCTGAATCTGACCTTAGGGGAAATTTTTGTTTAACTTTTAATCAGGAAAATATTCTTTTTCACTTCAGTCTTGTGTACAATTGATATTTTCTATTTCAAATTGGCATGCTTTAGAGGCCTGCTTTCCAATCCATCAGAGGACTTGTTTACACATGATTTATCTTCTTGCTATGAGAACTTTCTTCTTTATAGATAAATATCATTATCTAGAAGTAAAGACTGTCTAATTATCACTATGGATTATGCCAATGTAAGCAGACAGACTAAAGTTTTGCTTATTACATCACTTTATAACTATTATTTTACCTTTCTAATGCCCTTCAGGGCAAAGGTCAGTGACAAATCCGTCTGATATTTCCCTTTCCCTCAGTTCTAGCAGGGTGCCTTAAGCTAGAGAAAAACAATATATATTTGTCAATGAAATTGTATTAATTTTTGGAGGAGGATTTTAATTATAACCAACCTTAATATTAAAACACAAATCAAGTTTTTTTTCTTTTCTAACTCAATTTAAAAATCATACTAAAATAAAGCTGATATGAAATTAAAAACAATTCACATGACTTTCGTTTACAAATTTTCAATTTCTACCCCCAATTTGTCCGTAAAATATCATTTTGCAAGGTGCAGAAATCAGAAAGTAAGAAATGAGCATGTAGTTTGTAGAAAAGCTTTAACTTTAATGCTTAAGGAGATGACTTGTTTTCATTATGCAAGCTTTTTCAAAAAGAAGATGCCTCAAAAAAATCTTGAACCAACTTTCTAAAAAGTATCTCTATTAATCAACATCAATATTTTTCAGGTATTGGTATTTCAATATATCTAATTCTAGGTTCTTTTGTTTTTACTTTACCCATATCCCCACCTTCTTCTTCATATAGGTTCCTCTCTAATTTTTGAAGTATAGGGGTTGTTTACATACGAATCTTAATAATTTCACTATGGGAACACTGAAATAAAATTTGAAAAACATTTCACTTTAATCTATTCTGTGACAGTAACTTTGTTTCCAGTTGCAGTCAACATAGCCATTTTTTTCTTTTTCCTTTTGAGTTATTAAATAATTTATTTTCTGGATTGCATTTTTAGAAGCCATAAGAGTAAAGATATATCACAACATCATAAATAGCCTTTGGGGAGACCACAATCATTATTTCCTCCAATATATCATTAAAAAAGAATGCCTTCAACTACAGCTACTATACAGAGTTAAATAACCCTCATATTAAATGTATTTATTTTTCAGTGATTTCATTAAGATTTTTGAAACAGAATTTTCCTTTTTCATTTTTCCCTAGGTTCAGAATATATCCAGCATGTTTTAAAAGACAACCTTAAAGAGTCTATTTACCTCATATTTAAAGATAATAAAATCCTTTGAGTTGAAAAAAATAAATGAATTTTATTTATTTAAAGTGGACAAAAATGATGGGTACATTTACAGAAAGCTGATAGAAATTTCAGACATATTTATAAAACTGATGTAGAAACCATAACCATTAAGGCTTAGAATAAACTGTGCTAATCCAAAATGGAGTGTGGCTTGAAGCATTACAATTTTTCCTCTTTTAAAATTGATCGAAGGTCTTCTAAGGCAATTTAATTTTCCCGAGAATTAAAATTCTGGATGTGGTATTTGTCAAGAAGCTCCGAGCTTCTAGAGTTTCCTTCTTATAAAATCAAAAGGGCATTACTGCAATTCTTTGTTTAAGGAGAGCATACCTTCTCAGATTTTTATTATTTTCAAGGCTATATTGTTGATTCTATTGTCATAAAGTACTCTGATACATGGGCACTGCGATCCATAAATTAATAAATAATAGTGCTTGTCTAACCACAGGCGCCAAGGCTTTCTGCAGCTTTTCTTTCCTAGAGTATATTCAGCACCCTCTTTCCATTATTTCAGATGCTACTTTAATTAAGTGGCAAATGCTAAGAGGCAGATGATTTTCCAGGGTGATGGCCAGGCCCCCTATCTTTCAGCATTTTATTCTAGAATTTCAAAGTGATTACCATTTGGATCTGTACAGTAAGAAAAAAAGAACTGATGTGATTACCAAAAATAGGTGCTGACTGCTCTCGACACTGGAACTGTGACTGTAATAAGACAGACTAAATGCATTCCCTTTCACAACTGTAACTTAACAAATTTTGCATTACATTTTATCAAAATATAAGAATAAAAAAGGTTCATGCTTAGGTATAAAATGTGACTATCAAGCCAAAGTCTTGTTTGGATATCATTAATGAAATAACTGCATCAAACTTATTCAACATTAGGGAGGATCTAATACTTTTCAAAATTGTGGTATGAACAGAGATATCCTTGGGCATTAGCCATTGCTAATTTAAGTTCTCATGGAAATGTACATGATTGATGTTGGCAAAAATACTTGGAAAATTAGAGGGCATCATTTTCAACCAAAATAAATCCCAAATAAAACAACATACTATGTTATGAAAAACACGAACATAAAAATACCTATTTTTCATCTTTCAGTTAGGCCAGTATTACATGTAATGTAAGAAATGTGAATAATCTGTTCATAATCAAATGTTAACCATAACACAAGAAAATATTTGTTTTACATGGGTATGCCAAAGAAGAAAATTGCTGTATTGCATTACGGTAAATGATGCGATCAATACTAAATCTTTCTCGATTCTGAAATAAAATACATCTTATCTTCAAGATTTAGGTAAAATAACTCAGTAAAATTACCTTAGCCAGTCAAAGCAACAAAATACTCATAAGCTTGCCACTGACTTAAAAGAACAATTAGTCTCTATAACTGTTTTATGGCTAAGAAATGGCTTAGTTGATAACTACATAATTGTTCCAATTCAGGGATACTTATTTCTAATCACTTTTTCCCACCTGCTCTTAGAATAGATCACCACTCAGCTCATTGCTAAGTTTTATGATTTTTAATCTTAATAAGATTTGGATTAGAACTAAAAAATCTGATGGACCATTAAAGCCAATTGTTATATGTGTATAAACCATGAATCTAAATCAACATTTCTATACATTTTCAGGTAATAAAGAATTTGAGCACTAATCTATTTGTTTAAAAATTACAAAATAAAATAAAATCGTGGTCATTTTGGACCTATAAAACATAAAATCCTGAAACTGCAAGTATCATTATAATAGAAATTCCCTGGTAGCAAACCAACTTCAATTAAATGTTTTCATTAAAATAAAAAACTTATTTAACATTATATTTTGTTTACAGTTACTATTCAAGAAGGACATATCTTACATAATTCAAAAATAAATTTTAATCTCATTTACACAATTGTAAACATTTTTCCAATTTCTTATGTACATTTCCAGTGTTATCCTGAGGAATCTTCCCATGTCAGTATGTAGAGAGCTTTATAGTATTTTATTTTGTAGAAGATAAATATTTTATAGAAATTATACCCTATTGGTGGAATTGATAGAAATGTAAAAATGATGGACTGATATTTCCAATACTGCTTATTATTTATTATTATAAATAATTCTGCAACAAATAGTCTTGAATGTTACTTTATAAACTTGGAGATATATATAGGCAATAAATTCCCAGAAGTCAGATTACTGGGTCAAGTAGGTAAATAAATGCTTTTTTAATTTTGATATATTTTTCCAAAATATGATACACAGAACTGTAGCATTTTTTTTTTTTAGAACTGTAGCATTTTTACACTCACCCCACAATTAATGAAAATACTATCCCTGCATTCTTGCCAGTGAGTATACTATCACAGTTTGCATTTCTTTCAATGTCTTAAACAAAAAATGGCATCTCAATATAACTTATTTTGCAATTCTCTGATTATGAGTGAAAGAGTACATTTTATATGTTTTAAACCATTTATCTTTATTTTTTCCTTTTTTCTTTTTTTAAAGATTTTACTTATTTATCTGAGAGAGAGCACAAGCAGTGAGGAGGTGTTGGGGGAGAGGGAGAGGCAAACTCCCCGTTGAAGCAGGGAGCTCAACACAGGGCTAGATCCCAACACCCTAAGACCATGACCTCTGCTGAAGGCAGATGCTTAACTGACTGAAGCACCCAGGCATCTCGATCTTTATTTTTTTGTGCAATGTCCCTTAATATGCATGTATGTCCTCTCCTTTTCTTCTATTGAATTTTGAGATTATATTAATTTTTTGGAGTCCTATGTATATAAGACATTAGCCCTTTTGTCTATGATGAGTTGCCAGTATTTTTTCACTATATCATTATCTTTCCATTTGCTTATGCTATTTTGCCTTTTAGATTTTAAATGTAGTAACCTTTATCAACCTTTAATTTATGACCTCCAGATTTTGTGTTGTACTTTAAAAGTATTTATACTGTCCCAGATTTTTTTGTTTTTCCTCCTAAAATATGTACCTATATTTACCTCTGGTACTTCAATTATTTTATATTTTTATGTTTTTATTTACTTGGAGGTTATTCTGATGTTTATCTTAAAATTTATCTTTTCCTTATGTCTAAATACTAATTATTCAGAAAGTTTAATTTTACCTTATAGATTTGAGACAGGCCTTTACTGCACAACAAAACCCTATGCATAGGGGCGCCTGGGTGGCTCAGTTGGTTGAGCAACTGCCTTCGGCTTGGGTCATGATCGGGGATCGAGCCCCGCATTGGGCTCCCTGCTCTGCAGGAAGCCTGCTTCTCCCTCTCTCACTCCCTCTGCTTGTGTTCCCTCTTTAGCTGTGCTTCTCTCTGTCAAATAAATAAATAAAATCTGTAAAAAAGAAAGAAAAAAAAAGAAAGAAACATATTATTAAAAAAAAAACTCTATGCATAATTGAGTCCATTTCTGGACTTTCTATTCTGTTCACTTTCTATTCTGTTCAATTTTTTTTTTCCGTTTATGTGCCAAGTTCAAATTTTAATTATTAAAGAATTATAAAATGTTTAGGAAAGGCTATTCTACTCCCTTTAGTCTTCTTTTTCAAAGTTTTCTATATATTCTTAATTCTCTATTTTATATTTTATAGATTAGAAACTACCTCAAGGGAAAAAAAAACATGATGTTTATTTCTTTTTTGTCACAGATTTAGCATATTTTTGTGGTTAAGGACACAGATTATGGGTTAAATACTCTTATATATCTATAAATCGTGATATCAACAGTACTACTTAACTCCTGGGATTATTTGGAGGAGTACACAAATCAATATATGTTAAGATCATAGAAATAACCTAAAATATTGAGAGTGTATAAATTGAATTATTATTATGTTATTATATATATCATTTCATTTCATATTAAAACTATGAATTAATATAAGTAAAATTGAAAACTTCATTATGCTGTCTTCTTCCGCAAGAAGATGTTTTTTCTTTCTATTTATAGAAATAGAATTTTCCCTTTTGACCAAGAGTTTTTCTTAATGTTTTCTCCATCTGAACATATTAAATATATTTCTAGCCTTTTTCTTTTTATTTTTGATGTGATCAAAATTACATATTCAAGATTATTTCAAGTCTTGCAATAATTAATAGTGTATACATTCTTACTGCACTTATAATCAGATACTATATTTATCTAGTCTGGTCTTCATTGGCATTTGAATCGTGTCTTGGGTTTTTGGTACTAACTATACTCATATGGACATTCTTTAACTTATGTTGCATGTACACAAGAATCTGTATAGTGCATACCTAGGAGTGAATTTGGTATATTTGTGGAATGCCCGTTTTCAAATGCATAATTCCACATGGTTTCCCGAATGGCTGCATCAATGAATAGCCTCGCCACAGTAGCATTTACTAACCTGCTTGGTCCATATTGTTGTAGGTTGGGTAAAAGTATTGTTTGACTTTGAAGTTTTTTAATTTTAATGAAATGGTATCATATTGTATTTTAATTTGCAGTTCTGTATTACTAAAATGATGTTTACACATCTTTTAATATTTCATTGGCCATTCATCTTTCCTCTTCTTTGGAATGACTATCAACTCCCTTTGCCCATTTAATTACTAGATAGTTTTGTTACAGAATTTTGAGAGCTCTTTATATAATTAAGATACTAATCCTTAGTTAAATATATTACAAACATTTTCTCAATTTTTCTTGCTTTTTCACTTTTCTATGATCTATTTTTATGGATATAACCTCTTAGTTTTAATATAAAACAATTAAAATCTTTATTATATGGCTTTCTATTTCTGTTTTAAGAAATCTACCCATAGTCTAAGGTCAGAAACATATTCATTCATATCAACAGTAACAACAACAAAAAATCCAAATAAATCATTCCTTTTACCCTTGGCATGATTATGAGCTTTACTAAAGTTAAACACCTTCTGTTAAAAAATATGAATAAATATTTGGAAAGAAGTTTGCCCCCCAAAAATATGAATAAATATTTAGAAAGAAGTTTGCCCCTAAGTCCAAGAACTTTATTTTATTAACTATCCATAACCATTCAGCATATATTTAACAGAGCCACCCCATTTGTGAGAGGAGCTCAGCAAACTTTAGGATATATTTTCCACCTTTGCAAGGTCACACACCAACTATCAACTAGTGTTTCTTTGGAAGTTAGGAGAGTGATGTTGGAAAATTGTCAATTAGCATCCAGAAGCTCAAAAATAGATCTAAATAGTTCATTAGCTAAATTAATTCCACAGCCTCTCTGTACCTAAGACTGGCTATTCACTTCCTACATTACTATCCTTTGTAAACATGTCTAGTCATGTAGCTCATAGCTTGGTTATACACTTGTACATATATGTATATGATGTAAAATATAGATCTTCTAATAATACAGTTTCAACTTAGAGGTTTCAAGTTAAAATATAAACCCCTCTGATGCAAGTTACAATCTAAACACACACACATACACCACAAACAAAAAATTAAATTTTTTTAAAAAGATTTTATTTATTTATTTGACAGAGAAAAACACAGCTATAAAGGGAACAGAAGCAAGGTGAGTGAGAGAAGGAGAAGCAGGTTTTCTACCAAGCAGGAAGCCCAATGAGGGGCTTGATCCAGGGACTCTGAGATCATGACCTGAGTCAAGGGCAGACACTTAATGACTGAGCCACCCAGGTGTCCCCAAAAATTAAATTCTGAAATAAACATTTCTCCTCTTTTGAATTAAGAGTAATTAAATTAATACCCAAATTCTTATTATTCTCACCTTAGCTCAATAATGCTTGAGTCCTAAGCAGAGCTATGATTCATTCTGTAGCTGTAACCTAATTTTTATGAGATCAAGCATATTTTAAGACTTTATAATGTAAATTATTTCATCCATACTGCTCTTATATTTCTCACATTTTTAGTAAAAATTTTATTCAAGTTTATCAGGAATATATAAAAAGACATACATATGTAGCAGTAAGTTTTCATGACATTAACATTTCATATAGTAAGTACCTTCAGAGATTAGGAAAGTGAGACATTACTGACAACATAAACCCTTATCATGCCCCCCCTAGCCATGATATCCTCCTCCTCTTACCCTCGAGAACCACTATATTGATATTTAATTTCATAGTTTAGATTTGCCTATTTTTGAAATTCATATTAGTGGAATGATACAGTACATATTCTTTTGTGTTTGGTTTCAATCTCAAAGTATGCTCTTTCATCTGTATTGAAACAGAGCAATTGTTCATTGATTTTTTTTTTTTTTTTTAAGATTCTATTTATTTGACAGAGCGAAACACAGCCAGAGAGAGAACATAAGCAAGGGGAGTGAGAGAGGGAGAAGCAGGCTTCCCGCCAAGCAGGGAGTCCGATGTGAGACTCGATCCTGGGTCTCCAGGATCATGACCTGAGCTGAAGGCAGTTGCTTAAACAACTGAGCCACCCAGGCACTCCTGTTCATTGATTTTTATTGCCATAGAGAATTTCATAATGTAAACAAATGACCATTTACTTATTCATTGTACAGTTGGTGAACACTTTTTTCTCCAGTTGGAGCTGTTTTTTTTTTTAAGATTTTATTTATTTGAGAGAGAGGGAAAAAGTGAACATGAGCAGGGGGAGAAGCAGAGCAGGAGGGAGAAGGGGGAAATAATCTCAGCATGGAGCCTAAGTGGGGCTTGATCTCATGATCCTGAGATCATAACCTGAGCCAAAACCAAGAGTCTGATGCTTAACCAATTGAGCCACCCAGGGGCCCCGGAGTTACTTTTAATAAAAAGTAAATACACACATATGCCTTTTGGTGATTGCATATTCACATTAGTATATATGTAAGATTATAATTGACTGATCACAGAGTATGTTTTATGTTTACCTACAGTAGATAATGCCAAGAATTTTCCCAACTGGCCATACCAAATTTCACTCTACAAATGGTGAGTGAGAGTTTCAGATGCTGCATTTTTTTGCCAAAACTTAATATTACCTTTTTAAATACAATTTTTAAAAGATTGTATTTATTTTAGGAAGAAAGAAAGAGCAAGTGGGGGGAGGAGCAGAGGGAGAGGGATAAGAAGACTCCACACTGAGTGCAGGATCTGACACATGGCTGCATCTCATGACTCTGAGATCATGACCTGAGCAGAAATCAAGAGTCAGACACTTAACCAACTGAGCCACCCAGGTGTCCCTATATTAACTGTCTTTTTAATTTTAGACATTCTTATTGATGTGTGCTGGCATTATATTATGGCTATAACTTATTCATTTGATAAATACAGAAGTTAAGCATCTTTTTCACATGTAAGTGACCACCAAAAATCACCCTGTGTAAGGTTCAAGACTTCTGTCTCTTTTTCATGTGTTGTTTGCCATTTTCTAATTTATTTGTAGAATTTTTTGGTTCTGGCACAATTCCACTATTGGTACATTGCCATTATGATCTCTGAAATTTTGATTTGCCTTCTCAATGTCTTAATGTTGTTTTTTTTTTTTTGAATAGACAGAATTTCTTAAACTTATAGTCCAATTAACTTTTAACTTTTTTTCAAAGATTTTATTTATTTGAGGGTGCCTGCATGACTCAGTGGGTTAAAGACTCTGCCTTCAGCTGAGGTCATGATCTCAGAGTCCTGGGATGGAGGCCTGCATTGGGCTCTCTGCTCAGCGAGGAGCCTGCTTCCTCCTCTCTCTCTGCTTGCCTCTCTGCCTACTTGTGATCTCTCTGTGTCAAATAAATAAATAAAATATTTCAAAAATTTTATTTATTTAAGAGGGGACAGAGAGAGAGCACGAGTTGAGAGGGGAGGGGCAGAGGGAAAGGGACAAGCAGACACCCACTCAGCAGGGAGCCCCACCCAGGGCTCGATCTCATGACCTTAAGATCATGACCTGAGCCTAATTCAGACACTTAACCAACTGAGCCACTCAGGTGCCCCGATTAACTTTTTATAGTTGAATTTTCTGTCCTTTTAAGAAATTTTTATCTACCAAAAGCTCATGAAGAGGCACCTGGGTGGCTCAGAGAATAAAGCCTCTGCCTTCAGCTCAGGTCATGATCTCAGGGTCCTGGGATTGAGCCCCACATCTGGCCCTCTACTCAGCTGAGAACCTGCTTCCCCCTCTTTCTCTGCCTGCCTGTCTGCGTATTTGTGATCTCTTTCTCTCTGTCAAATAAATAAATAAAATCTTTTTTAAAAAGCTCACGAAAGCACAGAAATATTTTTCAACATTTTCCTCTAAAGATTTACCTTTCCTGTTTGGATTTTTTTATCCATATGAAATTCATTGTTTCTTTATAGAATAACAGTGAGATCAGTCATTCATTCATCCTCCTCCCCAGATTGATACCTATTTGTCTTAGCACCATATAATGAAGAGATCATGGCTTCCCTTCTGCATTAAAGTGACACCCTTGCCATAAACTGAATGATTATATACACATGGTGTATGCATGAGTATATTTCAATGTTCCATTAGTCTTCATTTCTTATCTTAAACCAAAGGTGGCATGTATTTCAGTAGAAATAAGAATTGTTGACTTATCTTCTTTGCAGTTCTTCCTTTTTCTTTAATTATCAAAGTTTTGCTTCTTTGTTCTTGGTTGATTCAAGAGTTCAAGATGCTTTAACACACATATGCACAGTTGTACACACACACACTTTGTATATATAAATATATTATTAATTATATGTAATATAATATACTCATTTTAATATTCTATTCTATAATGCAAGTTGTATAGTAAATGTAGGAGACACAAAGCCTTGACAAACAACCTTGCCAAAATTCAGGGCATTTCTGCAAGGCAATCCCCGCTCCTAAATTCCCTATGGGATTGGCTGAGGCATTTGTGACTTCACAGCAGTCTAACTTTTCCCTCTGTTCAGTCACGATTCTTTCACTCTCCCACAGGTACTGTCTCAGAGTCTAATTTCTAGTGAACATGACCCTTGATATAGATAATGTACACATACACACACATGTGCCCACGTGTGCTATTTGTGTTTGTTCTTCATCTGTTTTTCCTAAGCAACTTTATTATACATAGAAATTGCTTTGCTTCTCTGTGCTTTGCTTTTCATACAGTATGAAAAGATAATATAGTCTCCAAGATAATCAGAAATCAGATCATTAGTTCTCTGTTTGCCATTTTTAGACAACAAGGTAATCCTTAGCTTCTAGAGAGGTTTCTCCACAAAGATTTTATTTGAAAGGCTCAATGCTTGGTAATGGAGTGATGGTGGTCCTGGTGGTGAGGTCCTATACAAAGTGTCTTTGTTTCCTATCTGACCTACTCAATGAAATGTAAGATGTAAACTCAGCTTATTACACAGTCAATGAGAACTTTAAGCTAAAACCACACTACTCTTATTAGTTCATGCTACACAAGCACCTGTTAGTGTGGCATATATTGTTCTGTTCAACAAATCTAAAAAGATATGGTGTTATCTCTGCCAGGCTTATTATCCAGACATAGCTGCTCCTGTGTTTTTCCACATCAACATTCTAGGAAAGTCTCCTTCGTTTGGCTAAGATGGTTTTTATATACCACACAATTTCTGAGGCCAGGGTGACTGGTATATGCTTATCCAGCAATGGCCTGTAGGTGATTACTGAGACAATACCCTCTTTCTATTTTCTGAGGCTAGATTTTACATAAGTGAGATCTTTAGCTTTTTTAGGCTTCACACTTACAATCTAATGCATGTAGCTTCCTAAAATAGCTACTAGTTTATGGCCAAATATGCCATAATATTCCTGATTTACCAACCTGAAGAGGCTACTTATTTGACATTTAGTGCCTAATACCACATGTCCAGATTCTAACAGTAGAAAACAAACAGCACACCCATTTAAGTGAGTCTCATGATTACAAAATACTGCCAAAGACATGGTAAAGCCATGTATTATTCACTCCAAATGAGTCTTTATGTTTTGCACCTCCAAATAGCTATCCTTTATAACACTTTCTGATATTAATTTATCCTCCAAATCTTCAGAAGAGTCTGTCCCTGTAATGGTATGAAAGAGGGAGCAGAATGTGTGCTACCAATGGCTGGCTCATTCAGAAGAGGAAGAGGAAACAGATAAAAGCTACCTTGATATGTCCATTGGCTCCCTCAAAACTTAACAATTAGATATGTCACTCTAGCTACTTGTACTATGAATTTCTGGACTCTATTTGACTTCAAAGCTATTCTAATTTCATAAAAATATTTCTACATTTTCTGGAAGATTCTGTGAAAAAATAATTTTATCTTAGTTGAATGAGATAATAAAATTATTTGAAACTAGTATTTTGTGTGTTTGTATGAAAATATATAAAAGGGATGTGTTTGTATAAAATGTATAAAAGGGATAATACATGAAAAGTATTTTCCTAATTTCGGGCATGTGTTCTCCTTGTTGATATTATCCATTTTCTTTCACTTAAATGACTTTTTTCTCTTAATGTGTTGTTTACTGAGAGAGGCTCAAATCTACTATGATTTATTGAATTTTCATTATCAATCTCTCAATTTAGATTGAGATCTAAATCTCATTTTAGATTTCTACATTTTGAGGTTATTCTCTTGGGTATATATAAATTTTAGAATTTTATAGCTTCTTCTTAAGTTTAAGTGCTTCCCTTTTGACTATCTTTACCTATATAAGGTGATTTTGTTTTAATATCTATTTTGTCACATACACCAATATATTCACAACAGCTTTCATTTTGTTAGTATTATACAGTTATCTCTTTTTCTTTAATCCTTTAATACCAATATTTTGGTGTTCTTAGATTTTAGGTGTGTCTCTAGCAAATAGCAAAGGATTAGATTTTTTTAAAAATCCAGTCTCAAAATATTTATCAGCTATTTTGTCTCCTTTAAGGTGACAGTCATTAGTCACAAATTTAAATTTCTTGCCTATATCTTATTTTGTCTCTTCATTTGTTTCATATTTTCCATTTCATTTATTTTTTTATTCCCACCATATTTTCACTTGATGGGACACATTTCTTATTTCATAGTTTTCCATTAATCCGCAAGTCATATATTCTACTATTCTACTATACTCACTATTTCTAGTAGTGAGTACTTAAAAATTTAACATATATATATTTACACTAATAACCCAAAATAAATCAATACTCTGAGCAAGAGATTCATAGGAAAAAAGAGAAATAGAGAGACCAATTCCAGATTTGGTACAGAAAGGTAAAAGATAATCCTGAAATTTCTTGTCATACCACAAAGAGAGATAACACTTAAAGAGTACTAAATTTATCAGAGGGACTCAGGAAACAAAGCAAGATGACTCTTCCCTTTGAGCAAAGATCAATTTGATCATCACAATGGTAATGAATTTAAAAGCATCAAATGTATGTTAATACATGAGTTTATAATGATACTAAAACAAAAAAGTCAACATAGGGAGATGCTAAATGTTTAACTCATTATTTTGAAAATTGATACCATTTTTTTCTGCCTTTTCTATAAAAAGGGCATCTCAGAGTAACCAAATAGCTGATTAAACCAAATAATTTCTTTTTATAAAGTAACTTAGTATGTAAATATTAATTTTAAAATAAAAATACCATAATTTTACAACCCCTAGTTAAAAGATGGATCTAAACAACAATAGTCAATGTTAGCTAGTATCACAAAAATGAAACAGCCAATTGAAATCAGAATAGCACTTTGAAATGAACTTGTCAAATTATCAAAGTCTTGAGGTCTATCTACCAATGTGCAGAAATTACACAAGACAGGGACTGTTAGATGTGTTAAATAGCAGCATAGGGATATAATTAGCAAAATCAACTCTCACAAATTCCCTCAAAATTTTTACTCCACTTACTCAACAAGTAAATTGTAATACACACATATACACTAACAGAGAGAGAGAGAGAGGGAGAGAGAAAGAACCCATAGTTTAAATCTGTAGTGTAATAGTGTAATAGAAATGTATTGCAAACTATATGGACCTTCTTTGAATATTCAAATAAATAAACTGTTAAAAAGTATGGGTATTAAGGAGGGCACCGATTGCATGGAATGCTAGGTGTTATACCCAAACAATGAATCATAGAATGCTACATCAAAAACTAAAGATGTACTGTATGGTGACTAACATAACATAAAAAATAAAAAAGTATGACTTAGGAACACCTGGGTCTCAAAAAAAAAAGTAGGAATTATACAGGGAAACTAGGACATGTATTGACTATATTGATGACTTATTAAGCATTGTAACAATGGCTTATTATTAAAAATTCTTAATGACACAGATGCTAGGATTTACTTCAAATTAATCTTTTTGCTTTAAAGATTTTATTTATTTATATGACAGAGAGAGAGCATGAGTGGGGAGGGCAGAGGAAGAGGGAAAAGCAGGCTTCCCACAGAGCAGGGGAGGACACGTGGGCTCAGGGCTCAACTCCAAGCCCTGGGATCATGACCCAAGCTGAAGGCAGATAGTCAACCACATGAGCCACTCAGGAGCCCCCACTTCAAGTTAATCCAATAGGAGATTTCTAATGGATGAGATAACAGATCAAACAAGATTAGTCATGCTTTGATAATTGCTAAAAGTGTTTGACATATATATGAATTTATTGTAATATTTTTCCATTTTAGAATATGCATGAGGTTGTTCATAATAAAATCTTTTTATTTATAAAGATTTTAAAAATTTATTTGTTTTAGAGAGAGAGGGAGAGAGTGCATGCAGGGGTGGTGCAGAGCAGGAGAGAAAGAGAATCTTAAGCAGATTCCCATGCTGAGTGCCAACTTGATGAAGAGCTCAATTTCAGGACACTGAGATCATGACCTGAGCCAAAACCAAGAGTTAAATGCTTAACTGACTGAGCCAGGTGTCCCAGAGATTTTTATTTCTAAAGATCAATCCTATGTTTACCATTTTTTTGTTTGTTCATAGACTGGAAAATTTTTTGGTCAGAGTTTGATAGTAAATTATCTGTTTTTGTTTGTCTGAAATTTTATTTTTATCTTCAATCTAAAGTTAACTTTGCTCTTTTTGGTAACAGTACATGGAAAGGAGAAATAACAGGGAAATTATCTGCCTATCTCTTTATCATCTCCAATGTGCACTGAATAAAGTTCATTTCTCAGAGTAATTAATGCCTCCCATCTTTTTGGATTGTAACATCTGGTAACTACTAACTAAGCAAGATCCTTACGCTTAATTGTGGGATCCTGCTCAAGTCAAAGAAGAGTAGTTAATCATTTATTGTTTATCTACCCTCCTAGAATGTAAGTTCTATGAGAAGGGAATTTTTTTTTTTCCTTTCTCTAAAACATACCCCTACAAATGAGTTGCTATATTGTGAACTAAAAAAAAAAAAAAAATTGAACCTGAAAATGAATGAATACATTTTGTTATATGGGAATTTCACCCAAATCCATTTACATAAATCTCTTTAATGATAACAATATCAAAATTATGTTTTTCTTATTTCTAGGTAACTGAATAAATACAGAAAGAAAGCACACAAGGCTATTTCTAATTAAATATAATTATTGTGAGATAAATAATGTTAATATTATCACTCAAGATTTCTTAGTACTTGAGTTATTTTCTTTAAAAGAAATAAGAAACTGTAGGGTTATTTTTAAACTTTTTAAAATAGAGTAATATGATCTATGCCAGACATTTTGGATGAAATACCATTGCAAATTCATGCCTGATTTAGTGAGTGAAGAATGCCATTTTCTCCAGCATCACTATGATTCGTGAACCATGGAAAAATAACAAAAATAGCTTTGGAGAGGACCACAAAGGAATTTTATCTTTATCGTAAGTTTGATAGGAATATTTAAGTCCAGACATGTGGTAATGTTTAGGGGAAAGGGTGGGGACTCAATTAAGGTTTTAATGATTTCCATAAAGAGAAATGCTTGGAATATTTTTAGGGAAAATGAATTTCTGGCACTCTAACAGAGTTTTAAATTCTGGCAACTGAGACTGGTTTGCTTTACACTACTTGAAATACATTTCCCAAAAGTTATTAGTATTTTGATAGTTTTTTTGATGCCATGCCATTGACAAAAAGAGGAGAGTAAAAATGACAATTAGTTCTTTCCCAAACAAACAAACAAACAAACAAAAAACTAAGAAACACAGAAACCCAAGACAAGATAGTGGTGAAATAGAGATACATTTTTTCTGAGAATAGAAATTAAGCTTTTTGACACCATATCTTTATAATTATTTACTTTAATTAATTTTGATAATTTTGAAACTAATCACTGAATAAGTGATGGTTGTACTATCAATTGTAAACAACCTAAAAACCCCATCAACCATGTGGCAGTCAATTAAACTGTTGTGCATAAATGCAGCAAGACTTTCCCATGCTTTATTCTCAAACTATTCATGAGCATAATAGACCGTGCTATTTCAATGCAAAATGCAGTCAGCTCTTTATTATCTTCACTAATGGTGCAGATAATCCAAAGTGTTAGATAATCCCCAAACCATTTATTGTGGCATAGAAATAGACCTTTTAAGGTTAAAAAAAAATCCTTTTTAAAATTGGGTATGATTTATCCAGTGAGAGTTAGACACATCTGAGACCTTTCTGCCCTTGCACATAGCAGACAGGGATGAAGGTTCTTCTAGCCCTCTATTAATACTACAACTTTTAGTCCATATTTTTATTAAATGAGGCATTATTTTGCAACACTTTCATATATTGTTTGATTGATTTTACTCAAGTTTCTAAATAAGAGGTAGGTACACCTTTTTTTCATAAAAGTAATGCAAACTTCTTCTAAGATCTGACATTCTGCCCTTGCACTAAATAACACTCAAATGTTTAAACTATAGTTTGAAAAAATATACATTTCGTTCTTTCACTACCAGTCTTCCATAGTACTCTACTCTGTTATATAATATTTCCTATTATCTAATTGGCACCCAGAAAATGTGCATTATTTTATTTAAAAATTGAACAGCAGGATATGTATTCATTATAAGAATCTCTCCTTTACAGAACATGATTGAGAAGGACGCTACAAACTTTTTTATAAGGAAAGTTAACTAAGAAAACTAGGACTCAAATACATGAATTGCCTTGCTAAAGATCAAAAAAAGAAATTGTAGGTGCATTTTTTTATATGCTGTTTTATTCAAAACAGATGAATGCAAGAATGTTCTACATAATGTCACATAATCCCACAGAATTTCTACTTGAGTTTTAATTTAATTTAATTCTAGGCTCCTGCTTCTCCTACATGTTCTTTCATGGTAAGAATAGTAAATTCTGCCTGAAAATTTGCATGGTATTTTTTAGCATTAGTTTGTTTCCTGAATAGAAACTCATGGACTAGAGCTGAAGACTTTTTCAGAAGTGTACTTGACAACTGAGGTATATTAGCTGGGGATTTCAAATTAATTATGGGAAATCACAGTAAAAAATTTAATCGTTTATTAGAGAGCATTTATTTCTCATTTTGCTTCCTTGTGACCAGAGAAAAATATGTATTGAAAATTACATTTTCTATTCAATTATACATAAAGTGTTATGCCCAACTGAGTACTTATTTTATAATCAGAGAGAGCAATTAGAAATTGGTGTCATAATTACTCAATTTAATATTTATTGCATACCAATGTTTTAAAAAGGGAGCTCCATCTGGGGCACTGTTAAAATGAGGCTTAGGCTATTTAAAATGACCACATGCTATAGAAAAAGTACACTGATGTTTAGGAAACTCATTAATATTAA
>PITA01022074.1:0-31200 GCA_004023965.1 Spilogale gracilis | reverse complement strand
CACCATCACCATCATCATCACCTCCACCACCAATACCACCACCATCACCTCCACCACCATCACCACCCCACTGACCAGCGTGGCTGTGAGGGTCACTGCTCACCTCATGTGGTCTAGGTCACTGGAGGAGGATTGGGACTCAAAGTTCAGGTCCTTGGTGGGGAGGTTCAGCATAGGGTTGGCCCTGGAGAGAAGGCCTATTCAAGCAGTTGTGAACCTCAGACACCCCATGGAGCCTCTTACCCACCCTCTGACCCCACTCACCGCTCAGTGTTGTACATGTTGGTCCCAGGGATGGCAGAGGCCAAGGGCATCACCCCTGCCACTGTCTTCCGGGCCTCCTTGGCAGCCTTCACAGCCCGAAGCTTCCGGTGGTAGCTGTGGAGAACCAGGGGCTGGGGGATCACTCCTTTCCCTGCATACCCACTGTGCGCCCAGGGCAGGCACTGAGAGTGTGACGTCACCACAACCCTGGCAGGGCAGAGGCTTAGCACCGTTTTACAGAGGGCACAAGTAAGAGCCAGGGAAAGGAAGTGACTTGGCAAGGGCTGGCCAGTGGCAAGGCCTGGAGTCAAATCCAGATGTGGCGGCTGACTCCAAACATACTGCAGAAGGAAAACATTTATGGAATGTATGGCATGTGCCTGACATCATACTGCTGGCAGGGTGCACACTGCATTCTTGTGCACCTTGAGGAATCTAGTGTTGTGCTCATTCTGCAAAGGAAACTGAGGCTCAGGGAGGGGAGCTGACCTATCCAAAGTCACAATGGGTCTCGGGGGACTAAATACAGATACGCTGGATGCCTAAAGCCAGGCTTTCTCTACCCACCAGAAGTCTCAGATGGTGGGAAAGGTGGGGTTGGAGACACAGGGAGTGATGGGAGCAGTACCTCTTCCGGGTACACATGAGGGCCGTGGTCATGATCACGATGACCAGCAGCAGAGCCACTCCCAATCCTATGACGACACTGATGAGCAGCTTTGGCAGGTCCGATTCCTGGCTCTCTTGGGAGCCCTGGAGAAGAAGTGTGAGGGAGGTTGTGGGTGGACCTTCCCCCTTCCTGCTCCCCCCCCAGCCCACCTAGCTCCCCGGTGCTGACACTCACCAGCACCACCAGCCCCAGCTGCAGAAGCTGCGTCAGTGAGTCCTGGTCATTCCGGATCATCCTGGCCACAGATTCCCACTCAGACCCAAGGGATGCTGGAATCCCCCAGGTTTTTGCTCACCCTCCTGCCCACCCCAAGGGGAGCCCCACTCACACACTCAGCTCATCAAGTGTTAGGGCTGTCCCATTTGAGAAGACAAAATAGGCATCGAGGTAGGAACGGCCCCGGGCCCTGGAATGGGGTAGGGGTAAATAGTAAACTGTCCAGAACCACCCAGCAGGCCCTCATGCTGCCACTTCTTGTCCTCATTCCAACCATTGGGCCTGTGGGCACTCACCGAGCCATGGATTCTATGTCCTGAATGCTCACAACATAGACTGTAGTCCTGGTGGCCTGAACGAGAGCCCTGCAAAGGGAGCAAATGTCAAAGAGACATAGAGTAGGAGCCTTAGACCACGCCTGTGGCCAGGACTCTGCTCGGGGAACTAGGAATTGTGTGAATTAGAAAGGGACACCTCCTCTGGGAAGCTTCATTGGCTACTCAGATAGCACCTCTGTGCAAATTAGACAAGGCAGCTCCTTCTTCTGGGGTTGGGCTAATGACTTAGCAAGCAGAATGCTCTTGTGCAGTGCACAGCTTTCACAACTACACATGGCAGCCCTCTCTCTCCCCAGCCAGCCCTAGGCTTCTAGAAACATTGAGAGGGGAAGTGCAGGTATGGGTACAGATCAAAGATAGGGACAAAATCAGCATGGGTCAGGGACAGGTTTGACATACATTCCAGGTCTTATCAGGGATCAGACTCCCAGGACATGTTCTTCCCCACAGCCCCCTGTAGGTGCCCCAAACCTACGTAGTAATCTTGTCCATGTTGGCGCCCACCTCTTCCTTGCTCATGGAGAACTGCAACCTCACACGGTAACTTTGGTCCACAGTGAAGAGCTACAGGACAAAGGCATGGGGAAGATGAGGCACAAGGGACCCAGGAGCTGGCAGAGGGTACTAGAGGCTAGAGGCCGGACCCAACACTCACATTCAGGGTGATTTTGGCTTCCTGAGCAGAACCCACTGAAGGTCTGTCCTGGGCCTGGACTGTCACTTGGTAGGTGCCTTGGAGAGTGGAATCAAGGTTGGTCACCAGCCTATTGAAGGTAGACGTACACAGCTCAGTCTTGGAACCCAAGATGGAGCCCTCTGGCACCTACTTATATAGCTCCCAGGCTGGGGAACTCACTGCCTTGCGGCCCCCTTGGCTCCCCCCATCCAGGGGCTGCCCACGGTTACTCAATGCTGCCAGTGAACACGTCAGCCTCCACGGAGGTAGTGACCCGGAAGAAGCCCTGGAAAGGGATTGTGGCCCCATCTTTGGCGATGAAATCCACTTGGAAGATGGAGAACAGGATGGCGCCATTATTCCCTGAGTCATCGTCTTTGGCCTGGGAGAAAGGATGGACAGTACCTAGGGGCTGGGCCAGGCACCCTTCCACCCTGAGCAGGAAGCAGCAGGTGGGATGGCCTGGGAGGCTGGTCCTAGTATCTCTATCAGCCTCCACCAGACCACCCCAACCAGGCAAACACTTTATTTTTTTTTTTTTAAGATTTTATTTATTTGACAGAGAGAAACACAGCCAGAGAGGGAACACAAGCAGGGGGAGTGAGAGAGGGAGAAGCAGGCTTCTCACCGAGCAGGAAGCCCGATGTGGGATTCGATCCCGGTTCTCCGGGATCATGACCCGAGCTGCAGGCAGTCGCTCAACCAACTGAGCCACCCAGGCGTCCCATTGAGCCACCCAGGCGTCCCCAGGCAAACACTTTAAACAGTGCGCTTGCTCTGCAAATCCAGGTTTGGACAAGTCCTTGCTTCTGGCCCCCTAACTCAACAGGTCGCTGTCTAAAGTCCATCCCATGTGGAAATCCTGCCCTACTTCCCTCCAACCCCCTGGCCCCCCTACACACAGAGACACTCAAATTTCCTGAGAACCTACTGTGTGCCAGGCATCTGCCCTTAAATCTCTCATGTCAGTGTTTATCGACATGAATAAGAATTCCCCTAGTGAGCCACGAAATGATTGGAGGAGAGGACACAAACGTTCTTATTCATTCTAGTGCCTTTTAGAGAAACATAGAGCCAACATACAGACCCGTGAGTCTACTGTTCAGAATAAGACCAAAGCTGGTGTTTACGTTTCAAAAAAACAGTCAATTTAAAGAAAAGGGCTCCAAGCTTTGGTCACACTCGTGACTTTAGAATGCAGCTGGCTGAAGATGGGAAGACCCTTTAAGGCTTGAAAGAAACTGCAGAGAGAATTATTATCCCCATTTTGTGAGAGGAAACAGAGGCTCTGAGGAAGACCCTTCTTGCTGAAGACTCAGCTCAAAGTGGGGAAGGCTGGCCCCTTCCCAGGGCACGGGGCGGGGGGTGCCCACACACATCACTGCTGGGAACTGCCAGCTTCTTCCAGGAGGGAAACTGAGCCCCAGAAGGCAGGCAGCTCCCAGGTCAGTAGAGGCCCCACGAGACCTGGGTTCCTGGGCTGTGTGGGAAGCCTCACCCGCCCGTGTGGCACGCCTAGCACTCTAACAAACACCCACATCCAACACCATAAAACACTGAAAGTATTTTTATAATTTCACTCTGGAAATTATTTATCTGCAAGGAACTCATTTAACTTTCAGTTGTTATGATTTGCCTGTATGACTCAAGACTTGTGGTGTAGTGAAAAAACCTAGCCTGAAAATAGTTTTTATGATCATGAAATTTTTATGACAACCAAATGATAATTAATGGAGTTTAAATCCTATCAATTAGGCAAGAGTTCATCTCCCTTCTGGAGTTTTCTTCTTATATGTTGGAGCCAATTAATGTCCTTTCTAGTGTTGAAACATTCTGGGGGCAGCCCAAAGGCGCAAAGGCCTTGGTCCTGTGTCTCCTGGGCTAACATGGTGGATGAAGGTAGGATTCCAGAGCTTACCTGGACAGAAGCCACCTGCTGGTTGGGCACCACAAGTTCTGGGATGATAACTACAAATGTGGACGAGAGGGGGTCAGTGGGGTGAGGGCCAGTGCCCACCTGGCTGAGTGCCGATTACAAGCCCAGCTCAGGACACAGTCCCCCCCAAACCTTCCCTCAACCACTCTACCATCAAACCCCCCATTACAACAGTCTCTTTGTCATCAGTTAGCAACTCATCCCATTGTGCAGATGGGCAAGATGAGGCCCAGACAGGGAGGGCCTGGCTCAGGGTCTGATATGAATTGGGGCAGAGCTGGGGCAAAAACTCAGGTCTCCTCACCTGTTAAAACTCTGAGGGAGAGGTGGATTGGAGGCCTTCCTTTCCTTCCTAGGGCCCACTTGGGGCCTGAGGAGGGTCTATGGGAGCTGCCCAGAGGAAATCCTGGCAGAGTGTGGAGGGAAAGGCCGGCCACTTACCAAAAGTCTTATTGTCAGGCAGAAAATAGGGGGCGTTGTCATTGATGTCCTTGATGGTGATGGCGAGGCTTCCTACAGGAATAAGTTTGGCTAGTTCTGGCCTCTAGGCCAAGGCCTGATCCAAAAAGTCTGGGCCTCAGCCAAGCCCCTGCTGCCTCCCTCCCATGCATCTCCCACACACTACTCCCTCCCCTGCTCCTGCCCTGGGGTTCCCACTCAGTTTCCTCTGGCCTTTGTAATGGGAAGTATCCTCCCTGCACCTCAGAGAGGGGAGCACCTTGTCCGAGATCATCCGGCAAGGACTGAGCCCAGCCGGGCAGGGTTCCACCTGACCGCAACGTGAGCCTGACCCTTGCTAGCGGTGTAAGTTAGGTTACTGAGCTGGTCACTGTGTGCCTGATCTGTCACAGTTTCCTCATCTGTAAAATGGGACAGGGATCACCTAGCCCACCGGTAGTGTGGGATGAACACACAGAAGGGCTTTTACGGTGCCTGGCACAGCTCTCGGCAGAAGGACGGTCTCAAAGTAGGCTAGGTGTTAGTGCGGTGATTCTGGCCACCACGGTCAGAGGTGGGCTCCGAGCACAGCGAAAGCTGCCCTCCTCTTCACCCTGCCTCACAGATCGCTCTGGGCCCGGCCCCATGCTAAATGCTTCACACATGTGTTCTCGCTTCACCTTCGTGGCCAACCTGCTGCCCCATGCCACTCGACAGATTGGGCTGGAAGCTGAGGGAGGTGTCACAACTTTCCTAGGGACACAGCTGGTAAGGGTTGGGGCCAAAAGACGGATCCCAGCCCCTGGTCCCTGTGCCCAGCAGGCCGGGCTGCCTCACCATTGTCGCTGTAGGCCGGGAAGCCGGGGTCTGTGGTGAGGTCCCAGGCCCGCACGACCAGCGTGACCAGGTCGCAGATCTCATAGTCGATGGCCTCGCTCTGACTGATGAACACCGAGCCGTTGGCCAGCACGGAGAACCAGCTACTGCACAGGCTGCCCACACTGACCCCGGCCTTGGTACACACGACATTCACAAGTTGTATCTCCAGCTTGGACATGGTGTCCACATCCCGGGCCACCACCTTGGCCACCTGACCATGCTGTGAGCCATTCTCAGAGACCCAGATGCCCTGGAGCGAGGCAGGGTCCAGAGTGGGGGGCTCATCGTTCATGTCCTCCACGGCCACAAAGACTTCTGCTGTGGCCTCTCTCCCCTGGGGGTCTGGGTTCTCGGCGCTCACTGTCAGACTGTAGGAGGCCTGTGTCTCATAGTCCAGGCTCACATCCGAGGGCAGCCAGAGGCGGCCCTCAGCCCGCCCGGACCCCAGCACCGAGCCTCGCAGCACGAAGTTGTTGGTGCCGATCCCTGAGAGGATGAAGCTGATGCGGTTGTTGGCTTCCGTCTGATCTGCGTCCCAGGCCATCACCACACCCACCAGCTCACCTGTGGATGAGGGGGTACTGCACAAGGACCCTGGGCCCAGCTACCGGAGGCTTCCTCTGCTTTCATCTCCCTCAGGTGCCCCTGGGAGAGATCATTCGCCTCACTGGGCCACTGCCCCAGCACCTGGTCTGACCCAGAAAGAACTTACCTGGGTTCCTCTCCTTCACCGAGAAGGAATAGATGGACTGGTTGAAGATGGGCAGGTTGTCATTGATATCCTGCAGGCAGAGGAAATTCTGAGCCCACGAACCTCAGGTGCCCCCACGGGTCGGCCTCCCCAGAGCCAGTCTGAGCTCTCCTGTCTCTTCTGATGCAAGGCACAGACCCCCTGGCAGCTTTTCTGTGCTTCGCAGATGAGAAAAGCCCCTCCGAGAGGAGAAAATCAGCCCAGGGCACACTCCTAGGCTCACAGGCCTGCGGCAGGACCTCTGGAATTAGTTAGACACTTTCAGGGAGCCCCAACTCCTCCCTGCTTCTCTGACCACAACTTGGAGCCATCTCAGATTCTGTTTTCCAGAAGGGGGTTGAGTCCCTATCGGTGTCCTTGTCTGGCCCGGCTTGACTCCCCATGTCTTGGATTTATTGTGTTGGTACCACTGTTTCCACAAAGGCCCTGTGGCCCAGGCTTTCCCTTGTCCCCTCTTTTCTTTTCTCTTTTCTTTGTTTTTTTTTTAAGATTTTATTTATTTATTTCGTGAGAGAGAATGAGAGAGAGTGAGCATGAGAGGGGGAAGGTCAGGGGGAGAAGCAGACCCCCCACTGAGCAGGGAGCCCGATGTGGGACTTGATCCTGGGACTCCAGGATCATGACCCGAGCTGAAGTCAATCACTCAACCAAATGAGCCACCAGGCACCCTTGTCCCCTCTTTTCACCTGTTGCTCCCGTGCTCAGCCTACCCCAGGACATTTGCACTGTGCACAGGCAGAGCTGAGCTCCGGGCACCTGCCATGGCTCAGGCCTGCTCCTGGCCTTAGACGCCTACTATTTTCCATTCTCACCCACCCTCTCTGGCCTTGGCCACCCACACTTACAGAGACTGCCATTGCTGTCACCATACTGAGTCATCTCCACCTACTGCTTCCTCCCTAAACACTAGTGTATGCTGGGGGTGCCCTTGGCTTTTCCAGCCCTTCCCTGGGCAGCACACAGGTGTCTTCTTGCCTTCAGCTTTTTCTAAGTAAGGGTTCAACAGACATCTTTGAAAACACAGCCTCTCCCCCTTAACTAGGTGTATTTTCTGCTGGCGATTTCCCAGAATAGCATGTCTGGCTCAGGGCACGTGGCCAGCTGCTCTGTAAGTCACAGGGGTGGTCGAGAGCACAGCAGAGACAAATCCATCCCCCGCTCTGCCTCACATGTGACTTGACTCCTCTGAGCCTCAGTGTCTTCATGTACAAGTTGGGGTCATGGTCCCCACTCTAGGGATGGTTGTGAGGATGAGTCTGTGGGTGTGAAAGGACCTACTCACTCACTAAATGCAGTTCTGCTTTCTTCCTTCTTTATGGCCTACTTCACCCCAATGACAGATGAATAAACTGACAAGTCCTGATGCTGCTTCTGTTTCTCCATTTTCCCTGAGGTCTCCCTCTGATCCTTGCAGGAAAGCAGCACATCCCAATCCAGCAGCATATAGGGCTGCCCTGTGGGGTGGTGCAGGTTGTGCACTGCACAGGCCCAGGGGGTGCCATCCACATCCTGGACATTGTAGAGGCACATTTGTTACAATACTTTTTTAGAGGAAGGTGCCCTAGGGGCTGGTGGCAGCCTAAGAACCAGACAGACCGGGTTCAAAACCCCATTCTGTGGCCCTAGGCAAGGTTCTCACCCTCTGTGCCTCAGTTTCTTGATCAATAAAATGGTAATCACCATCCCAACTTTACAGGATCAGGTGTGAAGTAAACTCTGTAAATGCTGTTTTCACCCCTTCTCTTTGCCTTTGAATGATGGTGAGGCCATAGGAGAGTTTCACTAGAATTTTGTGAATGATAATTGGAGCTAATAGAGTAAAGAGTTCCTGTCTTATAGGCGGGAGAAACGTTCCAGAACCCCCAGCGGATGCCTGAAACCCCATCTGGTACCGCACCCTGTTTATGCTATGTTTCTCCCCATGCATTCATATCCATGATAGTTTCATTTATAAATTAGCCTTAGAAAGAGATCAACAATAACTAATAATAAAATAGAACAATTATAATGGTACACTGTAACATTCAGTATGAATGTGGTCTCTCTCTCTCTGCACTCATCCTACTCTTGTGCTGATGTGAGATGATAACATGCCCTATGACGAGATGAAGTGACATGGACGGCGTGGGCATTGTGACGTCGCCAGCTGTTCCCGACCTCGTGACAACCTGATACCTCAGAAGGGGGATCATCTGCTCCCCAGACGCTGTTGGCAGCTGGTGACCCAAACTGAGGAGAGCAAAACCCTGGAATGCGGGGGCGACCGCATACACTGGGGACCTTCCCTGGGCCCGGCACTCTGCAAAGCACCTTCCGCTTGTTAACTCACTTCCTGATATTTTTGTCACCATTTTATAGGTGACAAACTGGAGGGCACAGGGAGGTTGAGCGATTGCCTAAGGGCACGCAACTGAGCCAGAATCCTAACCCAGGCAGCCTGCTTCCAGAACTCTCTTGCCAACCATACCGCAAAGGGCAGAAATGTGACTCCAGGTGGAGGGGGTGGGGGTGTCAGGCGTGTGCTGGGAGCTCCCCAACACAGGGCCCGTCCTGGCACCCAGCCCGCGCTGAGCCCAGCCTTACCTCCACATTGATGGTGACGTTAACTTCAGTGCTGAGGACTGGCACGCCACAGTCAGCCACAAGCACGGTCAGCACGATCCGGCCCCCCAGGGCAGGTTCGATGGCCTCTCGGTCCAGTGGCCCCAGGTTTCTGAGGATCCCTTTGTCAGGGTCCACTGAGAAGTTGTGGCTGTAGGGGCTGGGCAGCAGGCTGAAATGCAGACGGCTGTTGTTGGTGTCGGGCTGATCGTTGTCGTGAGCCTGTGCAGAGAACCAGCATCTGGCATCATAGGTTATCAGCGGCTCCCCAGCTCCCCAGCACCTCCCCTGCAGCCTGGCCTCCCCTTCCAGCACCGACCCATAAGGGTAGTAACCGGGCCTAAAGCCAGTGGGACAGGGGCCGTGTCTCAGCCTCAGTTTCCTATCAAGGAGGATCAAATCAGCAGCTTGCAAGAGCTTCTGAGGTCTTCAACCTGGAGCTCATTCATCGAGCCCACAAACATTTACTGCACACTTACTATGTTCCTGGCCCTGTTCTAGACACCGGCACAGAGCCATGATCAAGCGAGTGCGGGAAGCTGAGGTTCTAGTGGGGAGGAGGTATGGGGCAGTGTTATCGTAGATACTCAAAATTCAAAAACAAACAAGTATAAAATAAGTGTGAAGTCCAACAAGATTCTGATTTTCCCACAATGACTACTTCAGTGCTGTTTTTTTTTTAAACAGCTGATTGTTCACCCAATTCGTGTGTGTGTGTTTGTGCGTGTTTGTGTGTGTGAGTGTTCCCATCCTGCCAGGGTCCTAAACATGTGCTCAGTCTGCCTTTGGGGTGATCCAGCAGGAAGAATACAGGAGGTTCTATCATGCCCCAGGGCCTTTGCATAGGCCTTCCCCTCTACGCCATTCTACCTGACTCCAGGCCAAATGTGTGATTCCCCTGGGCCTCCACGTCCCCTGAGCTATCTTCAACACAGCACAAGTGACACCCTTGGGTGACTCTCCAGCACCCTCCCCCTAACTGAGAGTCACGTGTGGGCAAGCATTATAGTGGGTTCATCTCAGAGAACTGGGGCCCAGCAGAGGGCCTGGTGCATAGCAGGTTCTTCAGCAAATGTGGCTTTGAATCTGGAGCTGGGCTGCTCTGACTTGGAACGTCGTCTTTTCCCTTCCTCCTGGCCCATCCCCCACCTTCAGTTCTTTCATCTCAGTTCCTTTGGGATCTTGTTTATTAAATGCCTCCCATTCAGGCAGCCAGAGATGGTTTTTCCAGAAGCCTGACCCTGTCTATTCCCCTCTCAGCACTTTGAATTCAGGCCAGTTAATTCACCAAGCCCTTCTCAGGTCTCCTGCTGGGTGCTATGGCTATATCAGCAGATCTGAAATGCTCCTTCCCCAAGGAACACACAGACCAGAGGAGCAAGCAGCAAAGGCCCAGGTTTCCTGGCAGAAAGGTCTGGGCTCTGGCTTCAGGGCTGCCATCAGCCCCAAAAAGTCACTGCACTTCTCCTCAGGGGACCATTAGAGAATCTACTTCCCAAGTCAGTCAAAACACCAGGGATGGGAATGTGCCCTGGAAACTTCACAGCCCCAGGAGGAGGAGAGCACTCTGTGGCCACGTGATTGTCATTCTGAGCGCCTGGTTTCTTTCCTTCTTCTTTCAAGTCCCCCTTTCAGATGACTTGGGGAGATACTTGTCTCTGATGTATCTCTGGAGTCAACCGTGTGTTTTTATTTCATAGACTCTGTGAACCTGGCCGCTGATATTTCCCTTTTTGCATTGGCCATTGGAAAGCTCAGCACTGAATGTTTGGCTCCTTTCCTGGCAACGGTGTGGTTCTGGCTTCTAACTTTACCTTTGTGCCCATTAGCAACACCACTCTCATTTTCTCTTTTCCCTTATTTCTCCCATTTTTTACCTGACTTTTTAATCAAAGTCACCTCAAATCCTTTTTGGAATGAGACAGGCGCTGGAATTAAAAGGGACGATATGTTTTTGAGGGCATGTTCTATGCTGGGCTTTGTGCTGAGCACTTTACATGTATTATCTCATTATTCCCCAGTGACCCTGGGAACAAGGACCGTGATTGTCCTCATTTTCCAAAGAGGAGACAGAGACTCCGAGAAACGGGTTAACTTTCTCAGGACCACAGAGGAGACCCCAGATTCCAACCCACAGCCAGCATGATCGCAGAGCTAGGCTCGGCCCCCCGCCCCTGTCCCACCCGCACCTGGATGGTCACAAAGACGTCGCCCTCCTCCTCCTGGACAAAGATGTTGTAGGAGCCGCTGACCACAGGCTGGTTGTCGTTGATGTCCAGCAGGACGATGCGCAGCGTAGTGGAGCCCGACAAGTTCCCGCCGTCTGTGGCCTGCAGCGTGAGGTGGTACTCGGCCTGCTTCTCTCGGTCCAACAGCTTGCTGTTCCTCACTGTCATTGTGCCTGAGTTTGGGTCCACCTCAAAGATGTCTTCCCTGTGCAGCATGGCCAGAGGGAGCAAATGAAAATATGAGATGCCCAGTTAAGTTAGAATTTCAAATAAATCATGAAAAATATTGTACTATGTCCCTTTGATATTTGCCATCTACTTACGCAAAACAAATAATCTGTTGTTTATCTGAAATTGAAATGGAACTGGGTGTCCTCGAGTTTACCTGCCCACCCTACCCACGGCAAGGCAGAGAGGAGGGCCAAGGTGCCGCTCATCCGCCTGCCCCCTGACCACCCCGAGACCTTACCCGTTCCCTGGAAGCAGGCTGTAGGTGATGCGGCCCCCCTCTCCCGTGTCAGGGTCAAAGGCCTGTGGGGCAGAGAGACAGACAATGGGACATGGTCTGGAAATGATGGCACCCTATCAAAGGGGACAGTGCTGTCCTGCCTCCTGTTACAAAGAGAGAATGGCCAGCACACTCCAATTCACACATAGACACCCACCCCACACACGCATGCACACCGGCTCAGGCCTGTGTGATGATACAGAGACACGGGCAGGGTCACAGTCCCCCGGTCTGCCCGTCTCCATGTCTCGCTGAGCTCAGCCCCAAAGGGTCCCCCTCACTCACATGGATGTTGTCAGCGACCACAGTGCCGTCTGGACTATGCTCAAAGACACTGAGGTTGTACAAGCTGTAGGGGAATGTGGGCCGGTGGTCATTGATGTCTCTAAGGTGGATGGTCACCAGGGCGATGGAGGCATTCCCACTGACTGAGTCAGTAGCCACAACCTAGGATAGAGGGAGAATCAGCAACACTGGGACCAGAGGGCCCGTGGACTGGGCTCCCTGCTGCCCCAGAGCACCCCTCACCTGCACCAGCATCTCTGTCTGCCTCTCGTAGTCCACCAGCTCGGGGGCTCTCACCAGCACCTGCACGTCTGTGGAGCCTGATGCTCGACTGGGGGAGACGCTGAAGGCTTTGGCATCAGGGCCCCCCACAGACAGTAGGAAGGTGCCATTGCTGCCCTGTGGAGATGGGCCTAGGGTAGAGTAAAGACCCCAACCCCTGCAACGCACCAGCCACCTCTTGCCCCTAATCCCTGGCTGTATGCTCCTGCGTCAGGAGGCCTGGCCCTCTGAAGTCCCATGAGAGGAGGGAAGAGGGCCCTGGGGAATCTGGACTGCTCCCTCTTCCCTGCAAAGGTGGGCTTATTAGAAGACGTCCCCAGGTGCCTGAGCTCCTGGCTTGGGCTGGAATGACAGAGCTCGGACACATTCCCCTCGCTCCCAGAAGACAATCCTGCATCTTCTTTACCAAGCCCCCCTCAACACAGTCCACCACCCATACCAACACCAAGCACCAGCAGTACCCAACGTCACTCCATTACCCACACCACCCTCCATTCCACCCCCCGTCCACTCCAACTCAACACACCCGCCCTGCCTCCGGGCACCCAATACCACCCTCCAGCCCACATGTTGTACCAGCTCATTATCACCAAATACTACCAAACGGCGTCCATAGGTAGTCATTGTTCAACACCACCCAGCTCGCCTACCAATCAGTATCAACCCCCACTTAAGAATACCCTCCAACTTCGCACCCACTCAGGCCACTCTGTGCTCAATACTGAAACATCCCCTAATGTCCAGGACCCCAACATCCCTCAACTTCACCAATCTCCCAGCACCACACGCTCCTCAACGCCACTGGAAACTCCACTCCACTCAACATTACCTAGAATCCAGTATCAACCTCCACTCAGAGCTGCCTTTCTGTTCACCGCCACCTAGCATCACCCTGAGCATGAAACTACACACCAGTATGACATTACTCAACATTTCCAAATATCACCAAGCAACTCCGATTTTCCACCATCATTCATGATCAGTACCACCCCTCACCTCCCCACTTTGGCCCCTGGTGCCTTGTTCTATGGGTCACTGCCCACCGTCTCCCCTAGCCAACTCCCACCATCACCCTCACCTAGTCACCCCTTGTCTGGGCGCCCCTACCTTGTCTGGGTCGTAGACCACCATGGTGAGGTCATCGATGGGGATGCGGGTGGAGGCATGCTCGTCCACGTAGCCAGTGAAGTTGCTTTGGGCCTCTTGGGGGGTGAAGGTGCAGGCCGGCAGACTGCAGTTGTAGAACTCAGGTTTGTGGTCATTGACATCTGTCACCATCAGTGTGACCCATATGCTCACCTTGGCCTCCTGCCCGTAGATGTTGGGGTTCATCTCGGTGGCCTGGGAGCAGAGCAGAAGCCAGAGAGCAGAGGTCAGAGAACCAAGACTCAGAGAGAACAGAGATCGAAGGTCAGAAGTTAAGGGTTGGGCACAAAAGAGGCAGTGGACCCCTCACTCACCGTGACCTGCACCTTCACCTCCTCCTCCTCCAGCAGCTGCTCACGGTCCAGGGAACCAGTGACCCTGATCACCCCATCTGGCCCAATGCCAAACCAGCCAGGCATCGTGGAGTCTGGGGAGAGGCAATGGGAGCTGCTGCTTCCAGTCGTTCTGGCAGAGCCCCCACCTCTTCCTCTACTGGGACACCCCCATTCTCACTGGAAATGCTGTAGGTCACCCCGTCATTGATGCCTTTGTCACCATCCACAGCCTCTACCTTCAGCACTGACGTTCCCTGTGCAGAAAGCAGCTGGTTCAGTGTGCCAGGCCCTTTCCCTGCCTCTTGTGTCCAAGACCCCTCCCCAGGTCCTCTGGCACACCTGGGGTGCATCCTCAGCCACGGAGGCCGAATAAATCTCCCTGACAAACTGGGGGTCCAGGTCTGGCTCGTCGATGACAGAGATGGACAGGAAGACAGGTGAGGAGCACTGAATGACGAAGGTGTTGTTGTATGTGCCGCCCGAGTCCTGTGGGGAGACAGGTCTCCGTAAGGCCAGGCCTCGGCTTGTGGCGCCCCTCCGTCTGCACCCCCACTCACACAGGCCTTCAGCTCCAGCTGATAGAAGGCGCTCTTGTTGTTGTAGCTGAGGCTGCCATTGAGGACGATGGAGCCGTTGGGGAAGATCGCGAAGAGGTGCTCGCTGTCTCCAGTCTTAGGGATGACCTGAGGCAGAGCACAGTCAAGCCAGAACCTCTCTCTGAGAGACTAGGACTTGAACCCTGGCTCTGCTCTTGACCAGCCCTGCCACCTTCACCATGTCACATAACCTCTCTGAGCCTCAGTTTCCACCTCTGGGAAATGAGCTCAGATATCTGAGCAGCAGGTTGAGAGGACAGTCAAATGGGGTGATGTGTGTGCTAGACTCATCATGGGCATGCAGTAGACAGGAGCTGTAGCTAGCAGACTTGTCTTCAGGAGAACTGGGGTCACAGTCCCTGCTGTCCGTGTGACCTTGAACAAGGCACTGTGCCTCTCAATTTCCTTTTCTGTGTATCAGCCACCCGGTGGTGTCCCATGAACTCAACAAGGGCTCAGACAATGTCCCAAGCAAGAGGGTGGGGAAGAAGGGAAGAAGGGTCCTGTCCAAGGCAGGCACCCTCCTTAGGTAGCTTGGCCAAATGAAGTCTGGGGTGGGGGCAGCAAAAGGTTTGGGAGCCAGGGCTGGGACACCGCTAAGACCCTGTCCTCACCCCCAACATCAAGGTTCCCGTAGACTGTGTGGGAGATGCTGCCCCCTGGTGGCCTTGAGGAGCAGTGGGGCCCATATTCCCACAGGACAGCCGGTGCTTACCTCCTCAATGTAGTACACCACCGCTCCTGCAGACCCGGTGTCTGGGTCCTTGGCCAGCACAGAGAACACCAGGGAGCCAGCTGGCAGGGTCTGTAATGAGGAATTCCAATCCATCCCCTCCACGACCGAGGACTCATTTCCTTTCCCTGAGCTTGTGTCCCCAGTTGTACCATAGAGATAAGACCTTCTAGAGCCTGAAACCCAGTATCCCCTTTCTTTCCCACCTGGGCTAGGCCTCTGGAAACAGGGGAGGGAGGGCAGGGCACGAGTACAATCATTCCAGAACCCAGGATGTGCCACTCCCCTGCTCAAACATCTTGTGGACTCTCTATAGTCCACAACAGCACATTCCAGGCAGCATCCTGAAGAGCTGGAAGGTTCTTTGGGAAGACCTTTGCCCCCTGTCCACACCCTCAGCATTTCCACACAGTGGCCAAACTGATATTTGAAAATCATGAATCAGACCACATCACTCTTGTGCTAGTGGTTCCCCAGAATACAGTCCACACTGCCTCTATGGCCCCCTGAGGTCTGAACTCACCTCCTCCTCGCCTTCTACCCTCCATTCACACCAGCTTCCTGGATATGCCTAGAACACTCCAACTACATTCCCAGCTCAGAGACATTGAATCTGCTGTTCTCCTGCCTGGAACATCCTTCTCCTGCGGCATCCCATGGCTGCCTCCTTCTTGCCGTGTAGGTCTCTGCTCAGTCATCACCTACTGAGAAAAGTCTTTCCTGGTTGCTCAACCTAAGCCAGCCCTCTTCCTGGTTACTTTCTTTTTGCCCTGTTTTACGCTCTTCATTAGAATGTGAGCTACTGAGGATGGTGACCAGGTCTGCCTTATTTACCAGGTAGTCTCAGCACGAAGGACAGTGCCTAGTATACAATAGGTTCTCCATCAGAGTCTGCCAAATGGTTGCCTGGACCTCACTGGTCTTATGCTTGACCTAGCGTGGGGCCCCCACCTCATACATCTTCAAAGCCACATGGTAATGAAGATCCTGGAGTGGTGTTGTGATTGCTGACCATTGGGAAACCTCCAGTGAAGGCAGTTCAACTGGGCTTGCCCTCCCTTGCTAGAGGGGAAGGCTCATGATGTAGACTGAGCCAATCTGAATATGTCGTACCCCTAGGTTGATAGGCACATGACCCAAAATGGGCTAATGAGAGTCAGCTCTGGAGTTTGGGCCAGGACTATGAAGAAAGAGATGGTCTGTGTTCAACTTGCAAAGCATGGAGCTGCTCTCCTATCACCACAAGAAAGAATGCCCCCCTTACCCAAGGATGGGGGCAACAAGATAAGCAGAGCTGGGAGGTAGAAAGAAATCTCTTCTTGATAACATGGTTGAGTATGTTAACTCAACATAACTGGACCCACCATGCTTGGAGTTAGTATACCTCTAAATTTCTGAGATACATGAGAAAATCAATTCCCTTTGTTTTTTTTCCCCAAAAAATTGATTTCATAACTGGAATCATTCTCATCCAGTCTGATTCTTTGCAACATGTTGCTGTAGCTATTGTTCATGGGGTTACATTCCCCTGAATTTCGTTCCTGCAGCTGCCCCTTTTAAGGGGAGCTTTTCCCTGATCCTTGACCCCCCCAACTGGCTGTCTCTGGTCCCTCACACCCTGAGAAGAGTTTCTGGGATGCCTGCATCACAAACACACACCGCATTAGGGCAGATGTTACCTCACTGATGCTGGTGGAGAAGCCAGTATTCTGGAAAACGGGAGCATTGTCATTTCTGTCCTCCACAATCACCTGCATTATCTTCTGCACCTGCAGGTGAGAAAACCCAAGTGAGCCTGGTAGGGCTTCAATGCTAGAGCTTGAGAAGACAAAAGGAGGAGCGTCTGGGTGGGACTGCCAGTTGGCTTCGCTTCTCACTCAATTTGGCAGTATTTGGGGTACTCCCGTTTTTGATACAATTTCAAACACCAGAAACGTTGCAAGTATAGTACAAAACTCCCATACTCTTCATCCATATTTAGCCATTGTTTGATTTCTCGCTCTCTCCATGTGTTTACGGAACCATTTGACAATAAGTTGCAGACATAATTAGGTCATTTTTAAAAATCTGAAATGTGTCTGTCTTACTACAAGAATGTTCATTTCAGCTCTCTTTGCCATAGTTTTAAGCTGGGGACAGTCTAAGGGTCTGTCCGAGGACACCAGCTAAAGCATCATGGTACGTCTCCACGTGGAAAATGGTACAAGAAACAGAGGACCCACCAGGTGACATGGGAAGAGCGCCCGAGCTGGTTGTTGGATTGGACAGGGCAGTTCAAGATAATATGTATAGTAGGATCCCATTGGGGTTTCAGAAAATGTACCAAAACTACAATCTTTCTTCCAGGGATGGGTATATATGTAAATGCATAGCGAGGGGGGTGGCAGAACGGTGACTGGACACTTTGGCTGGGAGTGGGCTGGGAAGGGTCACCCTGGGGACTCAAGCTTGAGCTGCAGTTTTTGAGAGGTTTACGAAGAGAATGTATTCATGAATATCCAAGTCATTAAAATGATTTTTTTAATGCAGGGGGTTTGGGGAATGTATTTTAAAGATAAAAACCTCCACTTTCACAGACTGGTAGCAGCATGTCATTTAGAAATATGAGCACTGACACCAACACGTACAGCTGAGAGAGTTGAAAGCACTGAAGAGCCAAGATAGGGAGGTATTTGGCACTTGTTTTCTTTATTAACATTTACATTAACATAAATTAATATAATGTTATGATGTAGATGAGATCTTTATATAATTAAATTAATAATAACATTAAAAGCTTGGTAATATTGTGTGACCCAAAATGGACAAGTATAATTTAGATGAAAATAAACATTGAATTCAGTTTTTGTTAACTAGGGCTCTCTCTGCTTGCTTGAGGTAGGGAACACATTCAGGAGGGGCCCCTTGTCCCCTGTTCTCTGATCCCAGGGCCACCCTCCCCTCCCCTTCCCGCTTGCAACTCACTGGGTTGTTATGACTGTCGCTCACGAAGATAGTGATGGCAAACAAGTAGAGCGTCTGCAGCAGGCAGAGAGAGAAAGAAGAGGACCGAGGTGAGCCCCTGCTCAGGCAAGACCCCCGCCTCCCCATCCCCTTCCCGGGGTCTTCCCAGGCTGCTGTCCTTTACCTCGTGGTCTAGAGGACTGGCCAGCTTCACTTCCCCGGTGGTTGCGGTGACAGTGAAGAAGTAGGCATATTGCCCACTAATCCCATAGGTCAGTGGATCATTGTCCTGGTCGTGAGCTACCAACCAGAAGACCTGGGCACCTAGAGGAGGGACAAGGAATGTCCACGAGCACCTCTTTCAGCACTGGCCTGGCTGAGGGGACCTAGGGGGCTGGTCTTCTCTGTGTGCAGAAATCTGGGACCTCCCAGCCCCCAGGACTCTTGCCTTGGTAGCCATAAATGTCAGGTTTGGTTTTGTTACTCGGCACCAGCTCAATGGCTTTGATAGCTACATGCTTATTTCCTCTAGGGGAAGACTCCTTCTGCACTGGACACGACAGGGCGGGCTGCGATCCGGGTATCTCCCTTTCTCCTGGTCCTGGAATTCCTTGAGAGGAGACCCAAGATGGCAGGAGCAAAAGTGTCCAGCTGCAGCATCTGGGAGCATCCTAGGACAGGGGACTGCTGAAGTCCCTCTGGAGGCGCTTGGGACCCCTCAAAGCCCTCCCTTCACCCTGAGACCTTGCTCAGAGCCAGCCAGAAATGCCATCTGCTCCATGAGCATCTGCTGCTGGCCAGAAGCCCCACTCTTTCACTGGGCCCCCAGGGAGCGTGCCCAGGGGGAGCAAGGGCTGGGAGATATTGGCGGACTTAAGGATCCCAAGGTCATGGACTCTCTAGTCTGAAAGAAACTTTTCACAGATTCATCCAACCCCGCTCCGAGACCTCACCTCCGTTATCCCACCCAGCCTCTGCTCAGCCTCCAAAAAACATTGACACTTATTCTCTCCTTAGCCACCCCCTTCCATTGTCGGACAACTGTCCCTTAACAAAGGCTTTCTCCATTTCACCAAAGTGTGTTTCCCTGTAAGTCCCAGGTGTGGGGGCCCAAAGGCCTCATCTGTTCTGCTCATGAGGTATGGAGCCCAGGGCCCATGAGGGAGACCCACAGGAATGTTTTTTAGGAGACCCACCGAATGTTTCTTTTATGTCATAAAATATAATTTCAATATAGAGTCAGAGGTCCACAAAGGCAAAAGTGCCACAACAGTAACATGGGGCCTTGGAGCCCCGCGCCAGCCTGGGGACCTCAGGGGACTAGCCCACCCCTCCTGCCAACAGCAGCTCTTCAGGGACAGGCTCACCAGGATGCCCCGGAGTCTACTCTTCTCTGGCCCAGGAGTCCTAGCTCCTCCCACACTCCTCGGAAAGCTTGGTTGCAGTCCTTCCCCACCAAGACCCTCTCCTCTAGGAAGACCATGAGACTAATGTTCTGCAAAGAAGATATCAGTGTCTATGTTTCCTTGATTATGAGACACACTATCAATTTAATGACTGCTTTTGAGGGGACAAAAGTCACTCTGTGTTAAATGACTACCTCAATTGTAAGACACATCCTGATTCAGTTAAATTGCAAAAAGATGTGGTACTTATACCTAAGGAAATACGGGCGTAAACTCTTATGTGTATATATTTGATTGGGGGCATAGAAAGATGTATCAGGGAGGAAATGATCTTTATTTTTTTTAAGATTTTATTTATTTATTTGACAGAGAGGGAGGGAACATAAGTAGGGGGATTGGGAGAGGGAGAAGCAGGCTCCTCGTTGAGCAGGGAGTCCAGTGTGGGGCCCGATGAGGGGATTCATGTGGGGCAGATGCTTAATGACTGAGCTACCTAGGAACCCTAGGAATGCTCCTTAAAAGTTGACCTGAAGAGGCTCCTGGATGGTTCAGCCGGTTGAGCCTCCAGCTCTTGATTTTGGCTCAGGTTGTTGTCCTGGGGTCATGAGATGGAGCCTTGGGTTGGTCTCTGTCCTGGGAGTGGAATGTGCTTGAGATTCTCTCCCTCTGCCCCTCCCCCTTGCTCACACACCTCCCCTCTAAATAAATAAAGAAAATCTTTTTTTAAAAAGTGGCCTAAAAAAAGAAATTAAATGTAACAAGTCAATAAAAGCTACAATTAAAGTCATATTAGGTCTCTGTAATTAAGAATTATATGTTTGTCACTAAACTAAAATTGATATTTAAAACACCATAGTTATTTATTTTTTAAAAGTTTGCCTGATGAAGCAGATCTATTGCACAGTGTGACTGTCAGGAAAAGAGGTCTTGCTTAGGGAAGAAAGGACAGGTAGTGGCCGAAGGGACAGGAGGGGGGACCTGGGGCTATTGGCAACATCCTAATTCCTGACCCAGTGGTAATTATGTGATTCCATGTACTTCCCTACACATATATTATATTTCACAATAGAAAGTCTCAAAGGCATAGTTGAAAAAAAATCTCACTGAAAATGCTTTCCCATGGTAGAGAGTCATAGAATTTATCTCAGAAAGAAGGAAATCACCATTTGGTTTAAGAAAGCCCAGAGAGGGGATCCCTGCGTGGCCCAGTTGGTTAAGCATCTGCCTTTGGCTCAGGTCATGATCCCAGGGCCCCACATCGAGCCCCACATCGAGCCCCACATCGAACTCCCTGCTCAGCGGGGAGCCTGTTTCTCTCTCTTCCACTCTCCCTCTTTGTGCGCACGTGCTCTCTCTCTCTCTCTTTCTCTCTCTCTCTCTCTCTCTGTCGAATAAATAAATAACATCTTTAAAAGAAAAGAAAAGAAAGCCAGAGCAGAGGCATGTGGTTATCAAAGAAGACCCTCATTCGGTCTGGTGCAGGGGAGGGAAGTGCACTGCTCTGAACAATGATGTTATTAGTTTTCTGTTTCCAGGGGAGCTGTGGAGGGCAGAGTGTACTGAAGCCCCCCGGACTGGGGAGTCGAGGAGACATCTTTCATTTCCGCTTTCCCAACCCATACCCTGCCTGCTGGGAACTAGGTCTTCCATCCCTGTGGCTTCTTCTAAAGCAATGTCTGCCGGATGTCATTCACCCTGTACACTGCTGCAGTCTCTACCATATCCAGAGTCTTATTCTTTATGAGCCTTCTTTTAATGGACTTAGCATTTCATGTAAATGCATTTTAAAAGTAAGCTTTAAGGGCACCCGGGTGGTTCTATCAGTTAAACGTTTGACTCTTGCTTTCAGCTCAGATCATGATCTCAGGGTCGTGGGGTCAAGTCCCACTTTGGGCTCCACGCTCAGTACAGAGCCTGCTTGAGATTCTTTCTCTCCTTCTCCCTCTGTTCCTTTCCCCACTCGTGTTCTCTCTCTCTCTCTCAGATTAAAAAAATATATTTTTTAAAAAGATTTTGCTTATTTATTTGATAGAGAGGGATCACAAGTAGAGAGAGAGGAGGAAGCAGGCTCCCCACTGAGCAGAGAGCCCAATGTGGTCCTCTATCCCAGGAGCCTGAGATCATGACCTGAGCTAAAGGCAGAGGCTTAACCCACTGAGCCACCCAGGCGCCCCCCCCAAAATCTTTAAAAAAAATAAAATAAAATAGGGGTGCCTGGGTGGCTCAGTCATTGGGCATCTGCCTTTGGCTCAGGTCATGATCCAGGAATCCTGGGATCGAGCCCCACATCGGGCTCCCTGCTCAGCAGGAAGTCTGCTTCTCCCTCTCTCACTCCTGCTGCTTGTGTTCCCTCTCTAGCTCTGTCTCTGTCAAATAAATTAAAAAAATATTTTTAAAAATAAAATAAGGGCCCCTGGGTGGCTCAGTGGGTTAAGCCTTCATGATCTCAGAGTCCCTGGATCAAGGCCCACATCAGGCTCTCTGCTCAGCAGGGAGCCTGCTTCCTCCTCTCTCTCTCTTTGCCTGCCTCTCTGCCTACTTGTGATCTCTCTCTCTGTCAAGATAAATAAATAAAATCTTTAAAAAAATTAAAATAAAATAAAATAAAATAAAAGCAAGCTTTAGATTGTGGCTGTAAATAGAAATCCATTTCACTTGCCATAGATAGAAAGTAGCTCTATGATAAAGGCAATGAAAGTAAAGCACAATTATTAACTTCTGATGAGAAGTATGTGAGAGGCTTTGAGCCTGAAACCTGCTCCCTGTTTAGGGGTGGAGAAAAGCAAGGGGTGGAGGGAGGTTAGCAAGTGTGAGAGGTGGGAGAAAAAGAATGATCCAGATGGATCCTCCTTGGGGCATCAAAAACACCAGCAAGAGATGGGAAACAGGAGGAATGTTCTCGTAGGGTGTCTTGGTTACTTGATGCCGTGTGATGGCCCTGACACAGAAGACAAAGAGGAGAAAACAAACTTCTAGAACAAACTCCCTCCAAGCCACCTTTGCCCCATGATGAGCCACGGGGCTGCAGGACAGGACGCGAGCCCCTGGGACCCTCTATGGGTAACGGCTTGGCACAGTCTGTGCCCACGGATGGTCACTCACCCACTGGTAGGTCCTCGGGCAAATTCACTCTCGACATGTTTGCTGAGAACGTTGGGGCCACATTGGCTGCCACTGTAGGAACACAGAGCACTTAGAACAACCTGGCTGCTCCTGAAGATCCTGGCCCCCTCTGGCCCCGTGTGGGAGCCCACACCAGTCCCAGCCTTCAGCCCAGCTCCCCCACCTGGGCCTGGATTCCTTCCGAGGCCTCCCCAGGGCCGCCATGCAAAGGGCTGGGTCATAGGAGCTGGGAGTTTGCTGACAAGGCAATACCACTGTCTTCTGGAGGGCCCTGCCAAGGATCTCCGGGCTAGTGTTACTCTAGCAGGGGAGGGGAGGTACCCACCAGACACCACGAGGGTGAGAAGAAGGAGGCAGGACAGCCATGGCCACGCCATCATGTCTGGAAGGACCTAGGGAAAGAGGGATCAGGGAAGGGGCAACTGTCCCCAGGCCTCCCTCCCTTTGGTGGTAACCCCTGCCCTGTCTCTGTCTGGGTCTGGGTCAGGCCCGTCCCCCACTTCCACTCAGCAACTCTCCGGCCTCCAGGGCCCCTGTCTCCCACTGCCCTTTCCAGATGTTCTGGTGGGGGGGATCCCAGAGGGGTGGGCAGGATAGCTGAGCCTGGCACAGGATTCCAGTCTGAGAACGACCCAGAACTTGATTCCAGAATTCGGAGTCCTGTGTAGCAGGACTGTAAGCACACTGCATATGTGGTCTGTCTATCCCCGCAACTGTGAGGAGAGAGGGAGGGGCTTTCCTGCGGCCACATGGGCATTGATGACGAAACTCTGCTCTGAATACGGGAGCTTTGGACTCCAGTATTCATACCCTCAGCTACCACACCGCCTCGCCTATTTCACGTGTCTAAGCTAATAGCATCCTTCAAAGTCAGGTGCCTGAAGAGGGACTGTAACATGTCCAGGACAATCTAGAGGTTCTGTGGGGCAGGGTCCTTTGTCATACTTGCAGATGCAGTTAAAAGCTGCCTTTGCAGCCTTTCCTAAAGTGTCCTCCATGGAACCCTAGCCTTGTAAGATGCTCCACAGCAGGAGGGTTCCTTGGCCAAGTCAGTTTGGGAAGGACTCCAAAGCCATGGGAGAACCAAAAGAAAATGCCCCCAATCTATGGCTGATTCTAAAAGATGGGGTCCTCCAAGGGGGAGAGAAAGAGACAGCAGAGCAAGAACAGCTTCCAGAGTTGAACCTTGACAACGAAACTGCATCAAAAGCCAAAAGTCTTCTCCCTCATGCCACACTCCCCTCCTCCCAAGTTCCCGCTGCAAGGATGCACGCATCTGTCCAGATTACCCTTGACTCCCCTTTTCTGGAGTGTTCCACATCCAATCTATGGTCACCCCTGCATTTCTCTCCAGTCCACTCAGCTCAAGTAATCCTTCCTCAACCCCTCTGATGACCCCCTCCCCTGTTCCAAGCCCTTTGATGGCTCCCTATTACCTGAGTCCAGACGATATAGAAGGGTTTCCATAGACTCTCCATGCCTGACTGCTGTCTCCCTCCCCAGGGTCATTTCTAACCATTTCTAACCATGCCCCATTTCACCCCCCCCATGCCTCCCATGGCCACAGGTACACCCTGTTTTCCCTCACTACTGGGGAAAACACGAAGGTATCAGGACGGTTGGTAATTTTAAATGTCTGCTGACATTTCCTGAGCACCTACCATATTCTGGGTAACCTGATTCATTCATTCTTTCTTTTGATAAATATTTATGGATGTCCACAGTCCCCTATGTGCTAGTCCTTGCTCCCAGCGCTGGGGGAGTAATTGCAAGAGAAAGAGTCAAGGGGCTGCCTTCATCAAGCTTAGTGAATAAGGCAGACCCTAAACAAGACCCTAAACAAGGTAAACAAGTCTAACAGCTTACTGCCTTCCACGCTATGAAGAAAGAGAATGCCAGGACTGTGGGATCCTGAAGAGGAGTCATGCCTTCTCCTTTCTCCTTCTGCCTCCTGATTGAATGCTTCCCCCACGTGGCCCTGCATGGAATGGCAAGCCCCTTTCCCTAGAAAACTATGATAAAAACCTACTTTCAATGACCTTAGCCTTTCCATGTCATTACACAGTCATCTCCATAAATTAAAGACCCCACTGGTTTTATAATTAAGACATCTGGGCAGGCACCATGACTGATGGATGCAATATGGCCCCAGAGATGCTGTGCCCGTTTCCAGGCATTGCCTCCAAGATACTGGCAGTTTCCCCTTCTGGTCTCTGGGAACACTCACTCTTGGAACTCGGCCGCCATGCTGTAATAGAGCCCCAGCAGTGTCTTGAAGAGACTCAAAGCCCTGAGAAAGGGACCTGTCTGAAGGGTAAAAATAGGGCATCCTGTGAGGAGTGGAGGAGAGAGCTTCCTGTTCATCATGGAGGATTCAGTGTTCACCTCCACTTTCTCCTTCTTGAAACCCCACTAAAATGATGGTAAAGATTTTAGAAGTTCAAAAGAGCTGATGAGAGAAGAACAACTTTTCAAGCTGGTGATAAAGGTTTTTTTTTTTCTTTTAATATACTTGACAGAGAGAGAGAGAGAGAGAGAGAGAGCGAGCACAAGTAGGCAGGATGGCAGGCAGAGGGAGGGGGAGAAGCAGGCTCTCCACAGAGCAGGGAGCCCGACGCGGGGCTCAATCCCAGGACACTGGGACCATGACCCGAGCCGAAGGCAGACTGGCAACTGATGGAGCCACTCAGGGACCCCTCCCAGCTAGTGATAGTTAAAACCAGAGTAGGGGGGTGCCTGGGTGGCTCAGAGGATTAAGCCTCTGCCTTTGGCTCAGGTCATGATCTCAGGGTCCTGGGATCGAGTCCCACGTCAGGCTCTCTGCTCAGCTGCTCAGCGGGGAGCCTGCTTCCCCCCTCTCTCTCTGCCTGCCTCTCTGCCTACCTGTGATCTCTGTCTGTCAAATAAATAAATAAAATCTTTAAAAAAAAAAACAAAAAAAAAAAACAGAGTAGGGGAGCGCCTGAGTGACTCAGTTGGTTAAGTATCTGACTCTTGTTTTCAGCTAAGGTCATGATCTCGGGGTCTGGGGATTGAGACCCCATCAGCGAAAAGTCTATTTCTCCCTCTCCCTATGCCTCTCCCCCCCGCCCCCGCACGTGCGCTCTCTTTCTCTCTCTCTGCTCTCTCTGTATCTCTCTGCCTCAAATAAATAAATTAAAACTTTAAAAAAATTCAGTCCCATGTTGCACGTGCTAAAGCAAGCACAGTTACAAGTTTGCTCTGGGTAAGTCGGCTGGTGGGAGAGATGGCCCCTGGTCCACTAAGAATCAGGTGTGTTCCAGGATTTGGAAAGAGGGGCCCTGTGGCTGGAGCAAAGGGAGAGAGGAGTGAGGAGAGAGGCGGAGAAGGGGAAGCAGGCAGGTCGTGCCCAGTCCCGTAAGACTCAGTGAGGACCGTCTGCTCTAGTCTAAGGAAAACACAGCGTAGTTTAAGGTTTAAGCAGGGGAGTCATGGACACTAATTTACTTTTCTAAAATCTCTTTCTAGCTGCTACTTGCTGGTAGATGGAAATGGTGGCAGCAGGGCTGGAGAGAAGGGGAAGGAATAGAGATAGAATTTGGAGGCAGGACATTTGAAATTCACATCATTTAATCTCCTCAGGAACCCATTTTGCAGACAGAGAAATGGGCTCAGAGGAGCTCACAGCTAGGAGTGAGGGGGGATTCTCCCATGCACAGGGGAAGGGTGCAACCCTCACCTTCCCCCAGGGCCCCACCAGGAGGGGAAAACCCCAGGCAAGGTGTGCACCCCAAACCTTCAAAATAGTTGTCCTCTCTGACCTGGTAATCCAACTAACTGAAAATAAGGGAACTCTTGCTGCAGCAAATCATTCATCCCAGGTGGTTATTTATAATCACGGAAAATGGAACTAACCTGCGTGCGGGAACACCAAGGAATGGTCCACAAAGCTGTCACCAAGGCCTCAGTGGATATGTGGTGGCTGTTAAGCATAACAAGTGAGCATCCCTAGCTATCATGGAAGGGAAGTCTACTCTGGGCCATCCACCGAACTGGACACGACTCGACACAAGAACACTTAAGATAGGCGCCACTACACCCACATTACAGATGGGGAAACTAACGGTCAGAGAGGCAAATTGCTTATAGACCTAAGAGGCAGCAAAGGCTCTCTGGGCAAGTTGCTGCCCTCCTCAAATTTTTTTTCCTAAAATAATTTATTTATTGATTTGAGAGACAGAGCAAGCAGAAAGTGGGGAACTTGGGGGTGGAGGGTCAGAGGGAGAAGGAGAAGCAGGCTCCCCATTGAGGAGGGAGCCCGATGTGGGACTCTATCCCAGGATCCTAGGATCATGAGCTGAAGGCAGACACTTCATCGACTGAGCCACCCGGGCGCCCCTACCATTTCCTCATTTGTAAGATGGGACTGAACTCAAGACGCTCTAAGGGGTGAGGAAATGAACGAAAATAGACTGTGTGAGCTCAGTGCCCAGCACACGGAAGGTGCTCAGCAAATGCAAGTCCCCTCCTTCTGCCTGTTGTGGGATTGTCTTCACTTTATTACTGCTACTCCCCGTCCTCCGTGAGACGGGAGGTGGCCATGCTCCGGAGGGTGCCGGTGTGATGGAGCCCAGGTCAGCTATAGTGACTGAGGCGGTCCTGGAGCAGGGCATGGAGAGAGGGTTGGGACAGGGACAGTAAGTAGTTTGGCTGGGGGTAGAGGTGACAGTGGGGCTGGAAGCAGTGATGGCGATGACTGCACTGGTGACATTTGTGACGATGAGGGTGGAGAGGCAGGTGTAGCTGGGGGAGGTCAGTGGGGAGGTGGGATGGTGGTGTCAGTGCATGCCCAGTGGGCACACAGATGGGGTTGGACGCTGGTGGTGGTGGTGGGCTGCTGATATCCACCATGTGAGCAAACTCCAGCGCACCTTAACCCTTGCTGGATGGAGCCAGCCCTGACATCCCCTCGCTGTGTGATCTTAGACCTCACCCCTCACTTCTTTTGTTCCCCTTCTTCCCCTCCTTGAGAGGTGAGTCAGTTGCCGTAGGACTATTAGTCATTTAAGCATGCCACCACAGGCATGCAAAGTGTGCTCTTCACTATGACAAAGTGCAATTGGGAAAACAGGAAACTCCTGCCCTGGGGAAGAAGTCCTTGAGCAGAAGGAAGCTGGCAAGGATGGACCAGGTGGTGCAGCTGGCACTTTGTACCCTGAGCCACTCGGGCCTCTGCACGCCATGGTCCAGGAGCAGCAGGGACGTGGTCTGGTCACTAATGGGATCAGAAGCCAAAGCTGGAAGTCTGTGCTCTCTCTTTCCCCACTTCCAGTTTGCTCTTCTTCATTAGCCGGACTTCCCCCAAACTCTGCAGAGCCCCCAAGGGCAACGCAGAGGGACAACAGCCTTAACGGGAAGCTTTACCCACCGGGGTCCCTGAGGCTTCCCCCTCCAGGCCCCTTTCTAGAGCCAGCTACACTCATCCTTCATGGAAGCTTCTTCCGACTCCCCTCCCCTTCTCACGGGCCTCTAGAAGCCCAATGATCCTTACTCAGGGCAAGAGTGATAACCCTCTACATTAGAATAAGGCAGACCTAAAGTCTTTCCCCTGCATCTGGTCCGGACCATCCTCCTAGAAGGGAGGAGCGGCTGTCACTCCCCTTTATGCCTGAGCCCAGGGAGGTAAGGCTGCTGCTCCGTGCCCCTGAGCCAGTTGGGGGCAAAGCTGGGATGCCATCCCTCCAACTCCCATCCCACCCAGTCCAGTGCTCTTTCTTGCTGTGGTCCTGCCCCTCCTCCCCCCTTTACTGCCTCCATGCTCAGTTTCCCACAATCTAGGCTCCTTGTTTGAGACCTTTTACACACACACACTCATTTGATCATAATGAGGCCAAAGTTCTTTGGTCCAGAGTGTCACCTTTGGATTTGATTATTTGAGAAAAATGCACAGGGCCCGTGTGAGCCGGAGAAGAAATAAGAATGAACCTGCCCCGCCAGTGAGTCTTTCCGCCCAGCGCAGACCTCTGATAGGGCTTGGCCTGCGGGACACACTCTCTGCCCCTCGGCCTGGCAGGCTAAGTCCTCATAGGTCCTGACTTTCTCTTCCCACACAAGCTCCTCCCCCTCAGCCTCCTGTGGTCCAGAGGCGCTGAAAGCTCCCAGTTCCCACACCACACCTATTTTCCTCCCTCCGGGTTTGCATTTGCTCTTCCCTCTGCCTGGAGCACCTTCCGGGGCCTTCTGCATCTGTGCAAATTTTCTCCATCCTCTAAGGCCAGGTCAAGGTCAGGTGTGGAGTCATGTTTATGCATTGGCAGGCCCTCCTCTGGCCCTGAAGTTCCTGGTCTCCCAGCAGGGCCAGGGGACAGAACAATTGCAGATGAACAAGGTGTGAATGCCTGTAGGCTGGGACTGGGGAAAGGCCCCTGACGTACCCTCACCAGCGCCCCCGAGGCTTCCACAGTGCCAACCCATCCTGGGCCTTCCCTGGGCCACCGCCCCCCCCCCCCTCTGCTATGCCGGTGGGGGGAGGGGTGGGCCTGGGCAGGAAGGAGGCAGACTCACCCCAGCCCCAATACCACGCAGCCACACCCAGAGGCTCCTCTTTCCTCCTCTCCAGTTCTCAGTTTGCCTTCTGATAAATGGGACTATCTACATTCTAGAAATTCTAGCTTCTTTTCCCCCACACTTTCCTTACTCTCAAAAAGGGCTGCTTGGAGAAGGGTCAAGAAAGGACACAGAGGTGGATCCGGGTGCTCCTGAACCCCCAGGGAGGCCCCTCGGGTCTGGCGGAGGCACACTGGCCCTGGGCCTGGCAGCGGGCACTCCTTGCACCCAGTGGGCTGAGGCACCAGCTGCAGCTCCCAAGTGCCCAGGGCTCCCAGACTTTCTCCCAGACTGGGAGTGAGGACCCCAGATGCGCCCAGGACCTCTGGGAGGACTGGAAAGGGACCCACAGGCCACCAGAGAGCTAACTCGGCCACCACGGCCACTGCCGCCTCCAGCTCACCGCATACTTGCACTTCTGCTCTGTTTCCTTCTTGCAGCTGGGTCCCAGCTGTAGGAATTATTGTCCCAGGGTCAAGGTGAGAAAACTGAGGCTCAGAGAAGCGCAGAGAGTGATGTGCGAGAGCAAGGGACAGAGCGTTAGACGGGGACTAGCCCCAGTTCCCGGAGTCCCTGGGCAAGCGTTGGTCCGGGCTCCATTTGGCTCCGTGGGGCCCTACCCACACCCACAAGCAGATGCCAGCCCATCCAGGGAGCGCTGGTGCAAGGATGTGAACCCCAAGGGCACCGGGCTCCCTGCCATGGGGCCCCTCAGGTGCCTGTCACCCTGGCTGCCTCAGCGGCAGACAGATAATGGAGCCAAAGGGCCCTGGTTCGGATTCCAGAAACTCTCTCACTCACTGTGCCCCCCACCCCGACCTCAGGCAAGTCCTTACTCCCTCTGTGCCTCAGTTTCCCTGCTGAGAAATGGGGTGAGGTTAAGAACCACAGAGTCCACACACTGGTTTCCATCCCACTGCTCAGATCCCACTGTTCCCGGAGCCCGGAGGTCTGGTGTCCTAGCCCGGCAGTGCCTGCCTCAGGGAAGAGGCCCACCCTGCCCCTGGTTCTCAGCTTAGTCTCCACCTGGTGCGCTAGGCCTGGAATGAGCCAGAGCTGAGGCCCAGCCTGCAGTCGGTGCCAGCTAGACACGCATCGGCTGAGGTGGCCGGGCATCCGTGGTGGACCCCAGGCCCATCTCTGCCTCCCGGCTCTCCAGCTTCCTTCCTGCGCTGGGACTAGCCTGTTTCTATGGATGTGGAAACCGAGGTCCAGAATTCCAGAGCCCTCCAAAGCCAGGATGGAGCTGCGATCTGAGCCCAAGCATATGGTCTCAGAGCCCCATTCTTTCTCCTTGAGCTCTGGGGCTCCCCGGCTCAGCCACTCTGTCTTCACCCCCTTGCATTACTTATGAAAGAGGCCAAGGCAGGTCATTGCATGTCCCTGAGGGAAGTGCCTCCCTTCTATCCTGTGAAGAAACCTCTGTGTGTCCAAATGACCCAAGGACTTGGAAGGGAGGGGAGCCATCCAAATTTGGGAATAGGCATTATCAGCCCCACATGAAGAAATAGGCCTTGCAAGCAGTCAGCTTGGGACTCAGCTCCAGATCCGCCCAAACCAGCACCAGCGTGCCCACCCAGCTGGGTGGGACCCCCAGAGCTCCACTAGGACCCTACAGCCCTACTCAGCCCCCATCCCTGGCCAGAAGACCCCTAACCCCCCGCTGCAGCCAGGCTCTGCAGTCCTTACCTGGGCCCCAAAAGGGGCCGTAGATGCGGCAGCTGGGCTCTAGCGGGCACCGTGTGGGGCCTGCCACAGCGCAGCCAGCAGACTTTGGCACCATCTCCTCCTCCCTTGAGCAATCATTAACCCTGCCAGAGACCACACCTCCCAGGATGGGAAGAACGGGATGGACTCCTCAATAGGTGCTGACCATGGCTGGCAAAGGGGCAGGAGGGCAGGACTGAGGCGGCCCGCCCTAGTACTCCCAGGATGGGAGGCTCAGGCCTCAGGAGAGAGCGCCTAGCAGAGCCGATCCCAGAGGACCTGGGAACCAGGCCCAGCCCTGGGGCAGGCAGGAGGTGGGAAGGGGGACAGCGGACAGTCTGAAAGTGACACCTAGGGCCTCCATCCCTGCTGGGCTATAAGAGACCTCAGTTGGGGCACCTGGGTGGCTCAGTTGGTTGGACAGCTGCCTTTAGCTCAGGTCGTGATCCCAGAGTCCTGGGATCGAGCCCCACATTGGGCTCCCTGCTCCAAGGGAGGCCTGCTTCTCCCTCTCTCACTCCCCCTGCTTGTGTTCCTTCTCTAGCTGTGTCTCTCTGTCAAATAAATAAATA
>PITA01022073.1:7073-31288 GCA_004023965.1 Spilogale gracilis | reverse complement strand
TCAACGTGAGGCAGGAATCCATCAAAATCCTGGAAGAGAACATAGGCAGTAACCTCTTTGACATCGGCCACAGCAACTTCTTTCAAGACACGTCTCCAAAGGCAAAGGAGACAAAAGCAAAAATGAACTTCTGGGACTTCATCAAAATAAAAAGCTTCTGTACAGCAAAGGAAACAATCAACAAAACAAAGAGGCAACCTACAGAATGGGAGAAGATATTTGCAAATGACACTACAGACAAGGGGCTGGTATCCAAGATCTATAAAGAACTACTCAAACTCAACAGCCAAAAAGAAGATGAACACATCAAAAAATGGGCAAGAGACATGAAGAGGCACTTCTCTGTAGAAGATATACAAATGGCTAACAGACACATGAAAAAATGTTCAGCGTCACTAGCTATCAGGGAAATTCAAATCAAAACCACTCTAAGATACCAACTTACACCAGTCAGAATGGCCAAAATTATCAAGACAGAAAACAACAAGTGTTGGAGAGGCTGCGGAGAAAGGGGAACCCTCTTACACTGTTGGTGGGAATGTAAACTGGTGCAGCCTCTTTGGAAAACAGTGTGGAGATTCCTTAAAAAATTAAAGATAGAGCTACCCTATGACCCTGCAATTGAACTACTGGGCATTTACCCCAAAGATACGGATGTAGTGAAAAGAAGGGTCATATGCACCCCAATGTTCATCACAGCAATGGCCACAATCGCCAAACTGTGGAAAGAGCCAAGGTGCCCATCAACAGATGAATGGATAAAGAAGATGTGGTACATATATATAATGGAATACTATGCCTCCATCAGAAAGGACGAATATCCAACTTTTGTAGCAACATGGACTGGACTGGAAGAGATTATCCTGAGTGAAATAAGCCAAGAAGAAAAAGTCAAGTATCGCATGGTTTCACTTACTTGCGGTGCATGAGGGCTAAACTGGAGGACAGTGGGAGAAGGAAAGTAAATGGGAACTAGGGTACTCTAGGGAGGGAAACGAAACAACAGAGACTTTGAACACAGAAACAAACTGAGGGACTTGGAAGGAGGGGGGTGGAGGGATGGGAGAGCCTGGTGGTGGGTACTGGGGACACCTAAAGCATGGAGCACTGGGTGTGGGGAATGGGGAATGAATCTTGGAACACTGGAAAAAAAAATTTTTTTAGTAACAATAAAAAGAAAAAAAGAAAAGAAAATGTGGTAGCTCAGAATTTGCAAAAGTTCAAGGATTCTTGAATATCAAACTGAAAACTAACATTTATTCATTAAAAAAGGAACATTAAAGGGCACCTGGGTGGCTCAGTGGGTTAAAGCCTCTGCCTTCGGCTCAGGTCCTGATCTCAGGGTCCTGGGATTAAGGCCCTCATCGGGCTCTCTGCTCAGCGAGGAGCCTGCTTCCTCGCTCTCTGCCTGCCTCTCTGCCTAATTGTGATCTCTCTCTGTCAAATAAATAAATAAAATATTAAAAAAAAATTTTTTTAAAAGGAACACTAAAAGTATGGAATATATTTCTAGAGTTTACTAGGCAGACTCAGGTTAAATAAGTGTGTCTGCACCACTTAGTGTTACCACAGAGTCACAAACTCATTTATGTTTCCTAGACCAATTTTTGGCCCCAGTTGCTGGAGATCTAATAACTTTTTGTGGACCTTGTCCCAATTGTTGCTGTACAACCTAATGCTAAATTTTGTGGTCCTTGCTACTCCTACCACTTTTGAGGCAAAGAAAGTTCCATGCAGCAGGTGGGCAGATTTACCTTCCTGATGGGAGCTGACACAGTCAGGTGAAACACCTGGAGGTGAAGGCAAAGTAATACTCCATGAGGAAAACTTTGATGAGGGAAAGGGGTCCAAAGAGAACCAGAATATATTGTCTCAACTTCCTCCTGACTTGGACTATTTGAGATGAGGCAGTTCCATTCTGCTTCTTTGAAAACATCCAGTGAGACACAGCAAGAACTCATTCTTGTTACAGAGCTGTGCCGGCCTCAGTAAAGCACTCCTGTATATCTCTTCTTCCTTTAAATCAGAACCCAAAGCAAAAGCTATTTTCTTATGCCCTGTTGGTGATTGTAATACCCCGGACCTCAGCTCCCATGGTTCTTCAATCACCAGTAAAAATTAGGTAAACAAGCTTTTACTTCACATTCTGTTTTTAGGTAATCCTTTCTAAGATAATGTGGCTGGCTGAGCAATATCTAATAACACAGTTTTAGTCCTAAGGCAAGTTTCAGTGGGTACGGGAGTTTATTCAGCTCCCACAGAAGGAAGGTAAGGAAAGCGATATGAGATATATTTCACCAGGGAAGTTTGAGTTAGGGAATTCAGAAATTCTCCAGTAATGAGAGTTATATGTCTAAAACTGGCTGCTGAATATTTCTAGAAGGAGATTCGGAATTGTGGTTGATAGACATTTCAATTTAAAACTATGAAGACTTCTGAAAGGCAAGGGAAAGGAAAACATAATATAAAAAAATGAAGTTGGGAAAATAAGGAAGCAAGAGGCAAAAGGTTCAGAATTCAGCTAAGAGAAGGAACCCTGGTTTGGAAAAGAGAGTTTGGATAAATTGCTTTATTAATGTCATACTACCTTTACATCCTTGCAGACATAATTTGATAATGGCATATTATTCTTTTTACACATTATTAGATTTGATTTGATAATGTTTTGTTTAGAGATTTTGCATCTATGATTTTGAGAGACATTGGTATAAAATTTATCTTTCTTACAATAGCCTCAGCAGTATTAGATCTGTGGTTATGCTGACCTCATAAAATGATTCAAATAGTTTTTCTATTTTCTGAGGGAGTTTATGTATATGTCTAAAAAAGTTCACATGTGAAACCATGGCTTTATCCCATATCCAAGTTCTCAAATAGGTACTGAACTATTCACATTTTCCATTTCTTCCCATGCCAAATTTGGAAAATTACATTTTTAAGAAATTAGTCCATTTCATTTAAATGTTTAAATTATTGGAATGGAGTTGTTCATTATACTCTCTATTACCTCTGTATACCTGCAAGATATGTAACAATATCTTATTTTTAAATTCTTATTTTGATGATTTTCTTTGTTCTTAATTAGTCTTGTTATTTATTTTTTCCAATTTTTAAGTCTTTTAAAAAACTAAATTTGGTTTTATTGACTTCTCTCATTCATTTATTTTCTATTGTTTGTGCACATTAACATTTATTTTCTTCTCTTTTATTTGGGTTTGATTTGTTGTTTTCCTAGCTTCTTTAGATGGATTCTTCAGTGATTAATGTTTAAGGCTTCTTCTTTTCTGCAATATACATTTAAGTCTATACATTTTTTTTTTTTTAAGATTTTATTTATTTATTTATTTATTTATTTATTTATTTATTTTTTTTTTTTAAAGATTCTATTTATTTGACAGAGAGAAACACAGCCAGAGAGGGAACACAAGCAGGGGGAGTGAGAGAGGGAGAAGCAGGCTTCCCGCCGAGCAGGGAGCCCGATGTGGGACTCGATCCCGGGTCTCCAGGATCATGACCTGAGCCGAAGGCAGTCGCCCAACCAACTGAGCCACCCAGGCGCCCCTAAGTCTATACATTTTACTTAGCACTGCTTTAGCTACATTCTATAAGTTTCTGTTTGCTTTTTTCATTTTCATTTAGCTCAAAATATTATCTAATTTGACACTGTTCAATGGGTTATTTAGACGTATGTTATTTAATGTTAAAGAGAGATCTCCTTTTTGTTTGTTTTGTTATTTGCCACTAGCTTAATTCCATTGTGGTCAGATAAATATTCTGTATGATTTTTAAACCTAAAGCTTTATGGTCTAAGACCTTGAGCTATTTTCTTAAATATTCCATGTGCCCTCGGGGAGGGAGGGAGTGTATTCTGTTGTTAATAGGTAGAACATTCTATATGCCAGTTACTTTTGTTAATAATGCTGTTCAAGTATTTTATATGCTTGTGATATTTTGTTGTTTTCTTTTATGAGTTACTGAAAGAGTTTTGGAGAAATACCTTACAATGAGTGCAGGTGTATGTATCTTTCATATAATTTTGTCGGTATTTGCTAATGTTAAAGATTTTGTTTATTTATTTGAGAGAGAGAGAGAGTATGCACACAAGCAGGGGGAGGGACAGAGGCCAGGGAGAAGTAGGCCCCCCATTGAGCTGGGAGCCCAATGCATTGTGGGGATCCTTTGATTCCAGGACCCTGGTATCATGCCCTGAGCTGTGGGCAGATGTTCAACCCACTGAGCCACCCAGGTGCCCCTGCTCTCGTATTTTAAATCTAGATTTGGGATAAACAAACATATAATATTGTGATACCTTCCCAGTAGGTTCAACCTTTTCTCATTACAAAATGCCATCTTATTTCTACTGATGCTTCTTGTCTTAAAGTATTTTTGTTTGATTTCAGAAAAGTTACACATTCTTTTTTTTTTGGTGAATATTGCATGCATCCTTTGTATCCTTTTATTTTCAATCTTCCTTTTTTAAGATTTAATTAATTTATTTATTTTAGAAAGTGAAGAGAGTATGAGCGGGGGGGGGGGAGAAGAGCAGAAGGAGGAGCAGAGGGAGAGGGACAAGCAGAGTCCAAGCTGAGTGAGGAGCCCCACATGGGGGTCAATCACAGGACCCTGAGATCATGACCTGAGCAACAATCAAGAGGCAGACACTTAACTGACTGAGCCACAGGCACCCCTTTCATTCTTTCTTTTTTTTTTTTTTTAGTATTTAAGGTATGTCTATTTTAATTAGAAAATAGTTTGGTTATTTTCATCCAGACTGAAAATCTTCATCTCTTAATGTTATCACTAGTATATTTGAATCTCCATCTATTAGCTTATGCTTTTCCCCCAGTTTTCCCTTCTGTTCTCGTTTCCTTTTTCCTTTTTCTTGATGCAATAAGAATTAATCAAATGTATTTTTTTAATATTTCTTTTTTCTCTTATATTAACTTCCCTATAGATTGTGTTACAATTTTTGGAGGAGGAGGATGAGTTTTCCAGAGATTACACAATAGATCCTTGATTTATTGAGTCTATCTTAAATTAATAATTAACTCTTTTGGGATAGTACAAATGGATATATAAATTATATTATATTCGAATTATTGCTACATACAATAATCTGGATGAGCCTCAAAATCATAATATTCAGCCAAAGAAGATATATAGGAAAAAGCACATGCTTTAGAATTCTATTTCTATAAAGTACAACTCCAACCAGAAAAAGTAATTTATGGTGATAAAAATCAGGATTGTAGCACACAATCGGCAACTGCTTTCGGAGTAGGAGCACAGAAGGCAGCGCAACTATGGGGGATACCCTCCTTCCTCTGGGAGAATTGGTGCAGGTATGTACCACAAGAGTCTGCGGAGTTTGGTACCCACAAAGGTGCTTGACTGCTGTTCCCTGAGGAGGCACTAAAGAGTGGGGGCCCTGATCTTTCAGGTCCAGGGCTGGAGATGGGGGCATTGCCATTTTTTTTTTAAATGTACTTTACATTCTTTTCTTTCTTTTTTTTTTTTTTTAAGATTTTATTTATTTGACAGAGAGAAACACAGCCAGAGAGGGAACACAAGCAGGGGGAGTGAGAGAGGGAGAAGCAGGCTTCCTGCTGAGCAGGGAGCCCTATACGAGGCTCGATCCTGGAGAACCAGGATCATGACCTGAGCTGAAGGCAGTCGCTCAACCAACTGAGCCACCCAAGCGCCCCGGGCATTGCCATTTTTGTTTTTGTTTTTCATCCTCTAAAGTGGTGCAAAAGGCCTTCAAGGAACAAAAGCCACATAGAGCAACCTGAAGCAGCTTATAGAGTCCAGACCCCTGACAAGGGTCAGTGCCCAGTGACTCTGCAAAGATACCTGAGAGTCAGTGCAACAGGCCCCTTCCCCAGAAGGCCAGCAGGAACATCAGTCAAATACCAAATTGATGAATCACTCAGAAAGGAAACACTCTTGCACTAGGGGAAAATACTAGATAGAATTTGAGGTTTTTTTCCTCAGGAGTCTTTAGTCTTTTAGAGTTTAAAATTGTCTTTTTCTTTTTCCCTTTTTTCCCCTTTTCAACTAGTTTCTCATTTTATCAACTTTTTGTTTTTAAGTCTTTTTTTTTAATTTTTACTTTTACATTTACATTTTATAGATACACAACATGGATGCCAAAATTCTCACCAAGATACCAGTCAATGGGATCCAACAATACATTAAAGGGTAATTCACCACAACCAGTGGGATTGATTCCTGGGCTGCAAGGGTAGCTCAAAATTCACAAATCAATCAATATGATACATCACATTAATAAAAGAAAGGACAAGAACTATATGATCCTCTCAATTGATGCAGAAAAAGCATTTGGCAAAATGCAGCATCCTTTCTTGATTAAAACTCTTCAAAGTGTAAGGATAGAGGGAACATACCTCAATATCATAAAAATCATATATGAAAAGCTCACAGCAAATATCATTCTCAATGGGGAAAAAAAGAGAGCTTTTCCCTTAAGAGCAGGAACATAACAAGGTTGCCTACTCTCTCCACTGTTGTTCAACAAGGTACTAGAAGTTCTAGCCTCAGCAATCAGAGAACAAAAAGAAATAAAAGACATTCAAATTAGCAAAGAAGAAGTCAAACCGTCATTCTTCACAGATGATGTGACTTATATGGAAAACCCAAAAGATCACCCCCAAATTGCTAAAACTCATACAGGAATTCAGCAACATGGTAGGATATAAAATTAATGCACAGAAATCACTTGCATTTCTATACACTAACAATGAGAAGAAAGAGAAATCGAGGAACAGATCCTATTTACAATTGCACCAAAAGCCATAAAATACCTAGGAATAAACCTAACCAAAGAGGTAAAGGATCTGTACTCTAAAAACTACAGGACACTTATGAAATAAATTGAGGAAGACACAAAGAAATGGGAAAACATTCCATGCTAATGGATTGGAAGAATAAATATTGTTAAAATGTTTATACTCTCCAGAACAGTCTACACATTCAATGCTATCCCTATCAAAATACCATCAACATTTTTCACAGAGCTGGCATAGACAATCCTAAAATTTGTATGGAACCAGAAAATACCCTGAAGAGCCAGAAGAATATTAAAGAGAAACCCAAAGTTGATAGTATCACAATGCTGGATTTCAAGCTCTATTACAAAGCTATAATTATCAAGATAGTATGGTATTGGCACAAAAATAGACCAATGGAACAGAATAGAAAACCCAGAAATGTACCCTCAACTTTATGGTCAACTAACCTTTGAGAAAGCAGGAAAGAATAGCCAATGGAAAAACGACAGTCCCTTCAACAAACAGTGCTGGGAAAATTGGGCAGCTATGAAGAAGAATGAAACTGGATCAATTTCTTACACAATACACAAAGATAAACTCAAAATGGATGAAACACCTAAATGTGAGACAGGAATCCATCAAAATCCTACAGAAGAACATAGGCAGAAACCTCTTTGACCTTGGCTGCAGCAACTTCTTTCTAGACATATTTCCAAAGGTAAGGGAAACAAAAACAAAAATGAACTATTGAGATCTCATAAAGATTAAAAGCCTTTGCACAGCAAAGGAAACCATCAACAAAACTAAAAGACAACCAAAGGAATGGGAGAAGATATTTGCTAATGACATAGCAGGTACAGGGATAGTATAGAAGATCTCTAAAGAACTTATCAAACTCAACACCCAAAAAACAAATAGTCCAATCAAGAAATGGGCAGAAAATATGAACAGACATTTCTCCAAAGAAGACATCCAAATGGCCAACAGACAAGAAAAAATGCTCCATATCACTTTGCATTGGGAAACTCAAGTCAAACCACAATGAGATACCATCTCACACCAGTCAGAATGGCTAAAATTAACAAGTCAGGAAACAACAAATGTTGGTGAGGATGCAGAGAAAGGGGAACCCTCTTACACTGTTGGTGGAAATGCCAAGCTGATACAGTCACTCCAGAAAACAGCATGGAGTTTCCTCAAAAAGTTGAAAAGAGAGCTACCCTGTGACCCAATACTTGCACTACTAAGTATTTCCCCCAAAGATAAAAATTTAGTGATCCAAAGGAGCACCTGCACCCCAATGTTTATAGCAACAATGTCCATAATAGCCAAGTTGTCAAAGAGCAGAGATGTCCATCAACAGATGAGTGCATAAAGAAGATGTGATATAGGGGGCCCTGGGTAGCTCAGTCTTTAAGGGTCTGCCTTCTGCCTGGGTCATGATCATGGAGTTCTGGGATCAAGCTCTGCATCGAGCCCCGCATTGGGCTCCCTGCTTGGCAGGAAGCCTACTTCTCCCTCTCTCACTCCCCCTGCTTGTGTTCCCTCTCTTGCTGTGTTTCTCTCTGTCAAATAAATAAATAAATAAAATCTTAAAAAAAAAAAAAAAAGATGCGGTATATATACCGTAGACTATTACTCAGCTATCAGAAAGGATGAATACTTACCATTTATATTAACATAGATGGAACTGCAGAGTATTATGAGGAATGAAAGAAGTCAGTCAGAGAAAGACAATTAGCATATGGTTTCACTCATATAGGTAATATAAGAAAGAGTGTAGAGAATCACAAGGGAAGGGAGGGAAAACTGAATGGGAAGTCATCAGAGAGGGAGAAAAACCATGAGAGACTTAACTAAAGGAAAAAAACTGAGGGTTGCTGGAGGGGAGGTGGATAGGAGGATGGGGTAATTGGGTGATGGGCATTAAGGAGGGTATGTAATGTAATAAGCACTGGGTGCTATCGCAACTGATGAATTATTGGACTTTATATCTGAAAGTAATAATATACTGTAAGTTGGCTAACTGAATTTAATTTAAATTTTAAAAAATCAAGATAGTGTTTTCCTTTGGGTAAGGTGGTAGAGAAAAGGCACAGAGGGAATCTCTGGGGTTTGGCTATTTTTTATATTTTCATCTGTGCATTTGTTGCATGGTCAGTTACATGGTGTTATATCCATGTTATGAAAATTAATTGAGGTGTACATTTACATATGTACTCCTCTATACCCTAAATAAAAATCTAGTTTCAATGATTCTCTTCTGAGCTAACTTCTGTAAGTTGCCCAGAGAGGGTGAATCTCTCCCTCTGTGCTCACAACACATTGTTCACTTGTCCTTTTGAATATTCATATAGGTATATTGAAACATGCCTGTTTACTCAGCAGGTTCATAACCAAATCATTCATTTTTCAAGGAGTGCTCTGTAGAACGCAAGTACATGCATCCCTATATGATCATAGCAATCTATCTGGTAATCAACTTTGATTTCAAGAAAAAAAATTGTAAGTAATGTTCTCTTAAGTTCTGTCCTAGGTTTGCTGCAGTGATTCTAGAGATAAGGATCACCCATGAGGGAGCTGGGGTATCTCTCTTTAAGAAGCTAAAGCTTAACTGCATGACATCTACATTCCTCAAATCTGTTTCTATTTTCTTAGTCCTAGAGTCCTGTCACAATTCTCCTTTCTTTCTTCATTCTTCAATGACTTTACCGAGTAATCAAGATGTGTGCTAGGTGTAGAATCAAGACATTTATTTTTGAAGAAAGATCCCTCCATGGCTTGGTTCAACTTGTATTATCCATACTGGCTCCTTGATTTATTACTCAGAGTAGAAGTTTCTTCTCTTTAAATTCACAGGTAGATTATTTTGTACCCTTCTTATTTAAATAACTTATGAATTCTACATATGAATCAAAGTTACTGTGCTACCTCAAGTATAATAAAGGTATCCCCTGCTGAAACACTCTACCAATACCTGGTCTGGCATACCTTTACACAATTGGCAGCATTTTTATGCTTCTTCAATGTTTTCCGTCTCTCTTCTATAATAAGAGCTTATTATTCTTTTAACCCAAATTCCTTTTCTCCTCTTCTTTGCACAGAATTACCTACAAATTTCGTCAGTCTCTGGTCAAAAACAATACTATCTTCAAACTGTATAGCAGCAACCAAGTCTCAAGCCCCAGCCAGCAGGGCAGCACAAAGACTTTAAATTCATCCAGGCATGTCTAATATTGACATCTTTTTTCAGCCAAGAAAAGTTCCTAATGTTTCAGACTTGGGTTTCCATGCAGGTTGAGTGAAAAATATTTAGTTTGAAATTTTACAAATAAGTCTCCCTGGTTTTCTCTACTTAATAAAGACAAAAAATCAACAAAATAAATAAAAAAGAACACTGCAAATTGGACGAACTATACTGCTAAAACATCCTTATTACCCAAAGCAATTAATGAAATCTCTATCAATATATCAACAGTATTTTGCTTTTCTTTTTTTTTTTAATATTATTTATTTATTTATTTATTTATTTGACAGAGAGAAACACAGCAAGAGAGGGAACACAAGCAGGGGGAGTGAGAGAGGAGAAACAGGCTTCCCGCTGAGCAGGGAGCCCAATGTGGGGCTCGATCCCGGGTGTCCAGGATCATGACCTGAGCCAAAGGCAGTCGCTTAACCAACTGAGCCACCCAGGCACCCGTCAACAGTATTTTTCATAGAACTAGAGCAAATGATCATAAAATTTGTATGGAACCACAAAAACAATCCTGAATAGCCAAAGCAGTCTTGAAAAAGAATAAAGTTGGAGGAATCACAATCCCAGATTTCAAGGTATACTACAAAACTATAGTAATCGAAACAGTATAGTGCTGGCACAAAAACAGACACATAGATCAATAGAACAGAATACAGAGTCCAAAATAAACCCATGCTTGGAGCTAGAGGGTTTTATGCTAAGCAAAATAAGTCAATCAGAGAAAGACAATTATCATATGATCTCACTGATATGAGGAATTTCAAAACAAGACAGAAGATCATAGGGGAAGGGAGGGAAAAATGAAACAAGACAAAACCAGAGAGGGAAATAAACCATAAAATACTCTTATTAATCTAAGGAAACAAACTGAGAATTGCTGGAGTCAAGGGGCCTGGGAAGGTTGGGGTGGCTGGGTGATGGACACGGGGGAGGGTACGTGCTATGGTGAGTGCTGTGAATTGTGTAAGACTGATGATTCACAGATCTGTACCACTGTACATACATATGTTAATTTAAAAAATAATAAAATAAAATAAAAAATGAACCCATGCTTTTATGGTCAATTACTCTATGACAAAGAACGCAAGAATAAACGATGGGAAAAATTCTTTTTGGGCGCCTGGGTGGCTCAGTGGGTTGAAGCCTATGCCTTCAGCTCAGGTCATGATCTCAGGGTCCTGGGATGGAGCCATGCATCAGGTTCTCTGCTTGGCAGGGAGCCTGATTCCTCCTCTCTCTCTGCCTGCCTCTCTGCCTACTTGTGATCTCTCTCTCTGTTAAATAAATTAAAAAAAAAATCTTAAAAAAAAAAAAGACGGTCTTTTCAACAAATGGTGCTGGGAATACAGGAGAGCTAAATACAAAAGGATGAAACAGGCCCACTGTCTTAAACCAGGCACAAAAATAAACTCAAAATGGATTAAAGACCTAAATGTGAGACCTGAAACATAAAACTCCTAGAAGACATAGGCAATAATCTCTTTGACATAAGAACATTTTTCTAGATCTGTCTCCTGAGGCAAAGGAAACATAAACCAAAGAAAACTTCTAGGACTACACCAAAATAAAAAGCTTTTCATGGCAAAGAAAACCATCAATAAAAAAAAAAGACAAATTTCTGAAAGGGAGAATATATTTGCAAATAATGGATCCAATAGGGTTAAGTATCCAAACTTTATGAAAACATAAAACTCAACACCAATAAAACAAACAACCCAATTAAAAAAAATGGACAGAGGACCTGAAATGGACATTTTCCCAAAGAAGATTGCCAGCAGATACAATGGAAGATGTTCAACATCACTTTTCAGCAGGGAAATACAAATCAAAACTATAATGAGATATCACTTTACAACTGTCAGAATGGCTAAAATAAAAAAACACAAGAAATAACAAATGGCAAGAATATGGAGAAAAAAGAAGCCTCATGCACTGTTGGTGGGAATGGAAATTAGTGCAGCCACTGTGGAAAACAGTATATGTCCTCAAACAGTTAAAAATAGAATTGCCATATAATCCAATAATTCCAATAATACTAGTGGGTATTAATTCAAAGAAAACAAAACTAATTCAAAAAGACATATGCAGTCCTATATTTATTGCAGCCTTACTTAAAATAGCTCAGATATGAAAGCAACCCAAGTGTCCATTTATTGATGAATGCATAAAGATATGACTTATAAATACACATACACACACACACAGTGAAATATTACTCAGCCACAAAAAAGAATGAAATCTTGTCATTTGCAATAACATGGATGTATCTAGAGGTATAATGCTGAGTGAAATAAATCAGTAGGAGAAAGACAAATACCATGTCATTTCACTCATATTTGGAATTTAAGAAAAAAATAAGTGAATAAAGAAAAAAGAGACAAACAAAAAAAACCAGACTCTTAAATACAGAGAAAAAAACTGGTGGTTGCTAGAGGGGAGGTGGATGGAGTGATGGGTAAAATAGACAAAGGAAATTAATAGTACACTAATTTTTTTAAAGATTTTATTTGTTTATTTGACAGGGAGAGACAGTGAGAGAGGAAACACAAGCAAAGGGAGAGAGTAGCAGAAGCAGGCTTCCTGCTAAGTAGGGAGCCTGATGCAGGGCTCAAACCCAGGACCCTGATCAGGACCTGAGCCAAAGGCTTAACGACTTAGCCACCCAGGCGCCCCACTGTAGTATACTTATTTTGATGGGCACTGTGAAATGTACAGAATCGTTGAATCATTATATAATACACCTGAAACTAAAATAACACTGTAAAACAAAACACAATTTGCATATCTTTTAACAGTAAATTTCAAAATCACATGTTCATAGTTCATCAGTAGTCTTGGCTCATCTCTAGGGTGCTGATTTTAATTCTAGATAAACCCTGTTTACATTTTGAAGACAGATTTTTCAGTCAAAAATAAATCCAACACAATTTCTAGTTTCTTCCAGTCTTCCCAGGAATGCAACTGTATCTATCCAACTAGTTAGTCAAGCCAAAAGATTACAAGTCATCTGTCACACCTTCTCCTTGAACCTCACACCTTTTCTGTCATTATTAGTGGAACTTGATTCACTCTTAAACAGCTTTTAAATCCATACACTCATATACCTGTATGATATCACTACCCTATCCTAGCCATTCTCACTTCTCCTCAGTATGAATTTAATGGCCCTCCACTGGTCTGTCCATATATCTTTTATTCCAAGCAGTCTCTGAAGAAAAGTTTTTCACAATATAAAACTGACATCATCTCATTTCTCCTAAAGACAAAAACCAAAGTCTTTATTACGACTCCCATGGAAACTCTCTCTCTCACACACACACACACACACACACACACAGACTCACATGGCCCTATATGATCTGACATCTTTCTATCCCTCTTTTCCTTTCACTTCAAGCACTCGCTGAATGCAGCCCAGCCACACCCCTCCTTCTGTTCCTAAAACAGGCCAAGCTCCCTCCCTTAATCAACCATCAGATACCAACAAAAGCTTTGTTGACCATCCTGAGTGGATCAAACTCCCCTACTTTTACAATTATAGCAATTGCAACATTAATAATTTAACATTTCTATGTCTGTATATTCAAACAGTGTTTGCCATTTCCTTGAACAAAAGCTAAATGCAGATAGAACCCTAGTTTTTTATTCATGACTATCACAGGCACCTAGCACAAGATATGATACGTAGTTCTAGCTCCATTAATAATTTGCTGAATAAATTAATGAATGACAAAATGATCTGGTAAACTTAAAAAAATTTAGTTTCTATTGAATCTTCTTAAAATTTCTAAAGTCTTAGTATCTTACTAACATGTTCTTAAAAATCATTTCCCTACTTTTTTTTCACTTTCATTTTCGCATTTTTACACCTCTTGGCCACCTCCATTTGTTTTCTGTCTTTCCTCTATTCTGTCTCAAGAGAAATCTGGTGCTCCAGCCAAAGCAAATCTTACCACCCTCTCTTCTCCAACTTTTTGTTTTCTCACTATTAGAACAAGTATGGGGTTCTTTAGTTAGGAGATATGCTTTATAGAAATAAGCAAGGAAAGGGAAATAGTAATGGCTAGCATCTACCGAGGGCTTTGCAATGTGTCAGGAACCGGTTTCACCATTTTACATAGATTGGCTTATTTAAACTTCAAAAATCCCAGTAGATAAGGGCTAAAGCAATTCTCAGTTTAATGACGAAAAATGTGAGGCACAAAGAAGTTACTTAATTTGTAAAGATCAGAAGCAGAGGATGATTGAGCCCCTGACTGAAACTAGAAAGTCTGAGTCTGCTGTCTATGGTCTTCATCATTAACCAGTACGCTACTGTGTCCCTAAGGCAACAAAATAATTCTCAGTGGTGGTGAGTGAGCCTGGAAAAGGTGGTGAAAATGCATGCAATGACATTTTGTGTGTGGGTGCTTGTCACAGACTCCTTTCTGCAACCAGTTTCTAGCACAGACTCTAGAAAATAGCCAATAAAACATCAGTAGAATAAATTTAATGAATGAAGTAACTGGTTAACGAATCACTCCATTAGGTGGTAAGATTTAAGGTGCTGAAGAAACAGTGATTGCTAAGCTGTATGTGTTAATTTAGGATATTGTAGGGATTTTTCAACTTGGAAAAACAATGGTAACTAGATACATAATAATTTATACATGAAGTGTTGGGGTTTGGACTAGAGTATAATCAGGAAGCTGGTCAGATAGACCTTTTACAATTCTTAAATGTGAAGTTCTTTTTCAACTTCCCCTGACTGCCATTTACATATCTGTGAAAGGACAGATAAAGCAGGTCCTTAGGAAAGGGAAGGCAATTTACATCTGTGAATTGTTTAAATACTCATAAAACAGATTAAAATAATTACATAATTACTCTACCAAAAAGGCCAGCTTCTGCCTTAACAGAACTTATTTCCCATTTGATATTCCATAAAAATTACATTGACCTTTCATTGTAGTTTTAGTGATAAGGAAGACATTTAGACTGTTTCGAAAGGAGCTTTTCTCTTTTTTCATCTCTATTATTCTCTCTTCCTTACACTACATTAAATTTAGACTCAAGTTTCTAAATGCTAGCGTAGTGGACAGAATGCCATCCTCCTCCACCAAACATGTCCATCTCCCAACCCTCAACACCTGTCAGTATGTTACCTTACCTGGCAAAAGGGACTTTGTCAATGTGATTGAGTTAAAGATCTTGTGTTGGGAAACTACCTCTCCATCTGAAGGGATCCAACAGAATCACAAGTGTCCTTATAAGGAGACAAGATGTCAGAATCAGAGCTAGTTTTGAAGATGGAAGAAAGGGCCAGGAACCCTGAGGAATGCCTGAGGACTCTAGATGCTGGAAAAGACAAGGAAACAGATTTCTCTCTAGAGTCTAAAAAAAAAAAAAAAAAAAAAAAAAAAAGGCAGTCTCCACTCCCCCACCCCTTGATTTTAGGACTTCTGATCTCCATTTGATAAGACAGTGAATTAATGTTCTTTTAAGCCACTATGTTTGTGATGTTTGCTTCAACAGCAAAAGGAATTTAATACCCCTATGGTATGACCACAACTTTGTTTTATTTTGTTTTAAGACTTGGCAAAGGAAAAAAGAACTAGTATTGATTCACCTAAAAAAGTCAATTATTTTGCCATTGCTGAGGACAGAGAATTAAAGCAATTCTTGGAATATTCTAAAGGAATCCAGTTTTGTTTTGTTTTGTTTTCTGGGATGCTAAGTAGCTTCAGTATATCTTAGTTTTTTAAAACTGAAGTAACCCTGTAGGAATAAGAGATTGATAGTGGGAGAAGGGCGAAGAGGCGATGTAAATACCTGCATACTTTGATTGAGGGAGTGCTTAATTCATGAAGTACCGAATATTTTATGCCATTGTTTTGATTATTAAAGGAAAAAAACCAAGAGCTCCTGAGAGTTAATGATATAAATCCAAGCATGTAACAGTTTGATATACAAACTTCACTACCTAAAAGGCATTCTGGAATTATATCATTCAAACCAAACTTTTCTAACAAATTTGAAACAATGTTTACATTTCCCCTGTGTTAACTACTCCCTTTTATCCGCACCCTAAACTGCCATTCCCATTTCAAAATATTCCTTCTACTAGAATACAGTCTCCTATTAATTTACCCATAACCTAAAATTTCTTTTCAGTTTTGTATCTGAATTAATAGATGCTTATCTTTTTTCATTCGTACATATAATCTGATGTGAAGAACAAAGGCAAAAGAAAAAAAATTAAATTTCCTTACAACATACAGCCCGTTGACAAGTCCTTGAGACAGGGAGAGTGACCTTCCTCTAGGATTCTACTCAACTGCCCTCATGTTAATACTTTGCTAAGGGCAGAGTGGCGGGGTGGCTCAGTCAGTTAACTGTCTGCCTTTGGCTCAGGTCAAAACCTTGGGGGCCTGGGGTCAGCCCAGAATTGGGCTCCCTGCTCAAGGGGGAGTTTCTTTCTCCCTCCCCTCTGCCCCTTTCCCCCACCATGCCTTATCTCTCAAATAAATCAATAAAATCTTAAAAAAAACACAAAAAACAAAACTTAGCTAAGGGCAAAAGGTAACCTTAGCTCAACATTAGCCAGACTTCCAGGATCCTGAGTCTCCTTTAATATACAAAAATTTCTTTGTAAACTTCCTTTATTTCTACCCCCAAAGCTATATATTGGCAATCATCCTCCAAACATATGAACCGCTGATACACATCTGAAGGGTCTCATGACTGAGATTTTATTAGACAGTAGTAAATGAACTTTTTGCAATAATACCTAGCCCCTCACGATCCTGGAAACTCTGCTTCCAAATTCCTTAGAGACTTACACTAACCTCTTCCCAATTTGAAAGTGTATTATCAGCCACTCCTCACAACCCCAGTGCAACTTTTTCTGCCCACAGGTCACATACTTTAATAAAACCACCCTTTGGCACCAAAGACACTTCAAGAATTCTTTCTTTCTTAACTGTTTGCTCTCAACCCCAACATTTTCACATCATAATCCATCTATCTGCAGGTCAGAACTTTTCCAAGGCTGATTAAATATATGTTTAAATAATAGTAGAAATGATTCATATCTTGGCATCATTTTATTCTATTTTATTTATTTTTTGGTACATTTTTATATTCAAATATGACAGTTTTTTTCCTTAAAAAACCCTTTATTCTTCATATATTATTACTGAATCTATGTAGATAAACCAGGAATAATTCCAAACTATCTTCTGACTGTGCTTGTTAACTGCTGTGTGATTAGCAAGTTTGAATTCTCAAATTTAAGAGAAAAAAACCTTTTTATGTGCCAGACATTCCTCTCACCTCTGTTACAATTACTGGGGGAGAATTCTCACATTCCAAAGTTTTGCTTTCCTCCTAGCTACAGAGTGCAAACTGACGGGCTGTGATCTCACTAGATGATGCCAAGAGAATCTGTCATTCTGCCCGATTGCATGAAAGCAAAGTTCTGATGATTGTCCCAAGCCACAGGCTTAGGCAAGACTTCTAGATTCTAGAATCTAAAAGGAGCTATTTATAATGTTGTAAACAAATGAAATTTTTCCCCAGTAACTTATTGGCCGGACACCATATTTTTCAAAGAATGTATCTTTGTGCCTGAATTACATTCTTCTTACATAAGGATGAACATTTGAACTCCAAGAAAACAAAAGAATTGGAATTGGTAACTATTTTTCCTTTAATGTCCTTGCTCTTTCCTTAATCATCACATTGTAGTTGAACTTCAGCATATCAAACAGTTCACTAAGTGGTGACTACCACTGATCCTTATAATTCATTCCAGTCTTCTGCAATTTCATATTGTCTCATTAGGTTCAGTTCCACTCTGTCTCATGATCAGGCTATAATTTGTTCATCTTCCATTAATTTCATTGTAGGCAATTATTTAAGAAATTCTCTTAAAATATTGTCAAATGGAGAGGAATTGAGCAGATTTTAGTTATTCTACCTTTGGGTATACTGTAGGCAGATAATAACATTCCAGAAACAATGTGGGCTCTCAAATAGCCTCAGGCATGTATTATAATTTCTATGGTTCCTATAGTCAGGAGGTTTGAGTGAGCCTAATTATTCACTCTCCCAGTCTTTGGGAACTTAACCAATTAAAGTCAAACAATGACACAGTAAGTATTAAAACAGGGTCAGAATTTTTTTTACCAGTAAAGCTGGATTGAAGAACATAGCAGGGTATTTCTACCTTTATTTTGAGCCTAAAAATTTATTTTGAGCCTCAAGTCTCTGTTCTGTCCATCACATTGCAGGCAGACAAGAAGCTCTGCTTCTTCAGTTTATTCTATGAAATTTATAGCAGCAAGCATTTGCTGTGCTTGCGCACAACTCAGTCCAAAAGGACAAGAGAGAGTGGGTCCATGCTGCCTAAATTATAATGCTTTGGTCCTAACTGATGATTATGTGATTCAGGGAATAGTACACTCTTTTTTTAAAAGATTTTATGTATTTATTTGACAGAGAGAAACACAGCGAGAGAGGGAACACAAGTAGGGGGAATGAGAGAGGGAGCAGCAGGGTCCCCGCCGAGCAGGGAGCCGGATGTGGGGCTTGATCCAGGGATTCCAGGATCATGACCTGAGCCAAAGGCAGACACTTAACGACTGAGCCACCCAGGCGCCCCGGAATAGTACACTCTTAATTGGAAGAATCACTTGGACCATAAGGGAGAACTCAAAGCTGGAGCAAAGTGGGAAGGGAGGATGGGATGAAGTACTTCTTGGGAAACAGAACGGAAGTGCCTTCAGAGAAATAAGGACGTGTAACAATAGCTTCCTGAACCTAGGAAAAACACCTTCATGTGCTGGGTATATGACACTGTGATTCCAAATATTGCTGTGGAGCTGTTTAGATCTTGGACTCAGCAGACATGACTTTAAATCTCAAACTGCTACCTTTCAATTAGAGTATTGGGCAGATATATTAAGTGTCTATACCTCAGTTTCTCCATCTGGAAAAGGGCAGTAATATCACTACCTACTTCATAGGGTTGATGTGGCTATTAAGTGAGAAATTACACTTAATAAAATAAAATAAAACACTATATAAAATGCCTAATCTGTAGAACAGCCCCACCAAAATGATAGTCATAATAGTAACTGTAGTAATTATTTTATTATTATCTTACTATCATTCTCAAATGGATATGTTTTTTGTTTTGAAGTGAACTTGTCTATATACTCACATATAGATCTGTGGTCCCTATTCACTCTAACCCAGGATTAGTAAACAGAGCCCATAGGCCAAATTCATCCCCAAATCTCTTTCTTTTTCCATATAAACAAATTTCTATTGGAACACAGCCATACTTATTCATTTAAATGTTGTTTATGGCTACTTTTGAGCAATAATGGCAGAGTTGAGTAACTGGGACAGACTCCAGACACAATCTGGTCCACAAAATCTATGGTATTTACTCTTGGGCCCTATAGAGAAAAACTGGGCAATTACTTCTAATTTCTGTGCCGGGATATGTGAAACATTAAAATGGGCCCAAGTTGGACGGTAAGAAGCTCTTACAGCAATTCAAAATTAGATGGACTATCGATACACTTTGAAAAAGATATTGATTAAAAATGTTAAATTGCTTCTGATTTGGGTTCCTGGAGCAGTCAGACTTTGAAAACTTTGCTGGAATGACTTTGAAATAATGCGTGTTTGGCTTCTTTGACTAGACATAAATAGGCGTGTTTTTGTTTCATATTACTGTTTCTTAATAAAACAGTTTTAAGTGAATTGGCTTTACACTTTTACTAATTTTCTTTCCTCTTTTGAGATCATCATTCTTTTTCTAATAGCATAAGATAAATACTAATTCCTTTATTTTTCATCTTTCTTCATGAATAATGGAGTATTGTGATGGTCAATTTTTTTTCAATTCTGCTTTTCTTGATCCCCTAGGCTTTGTTATATTCTCCTTTTCCTTGTAAATAGTTTATCATTTTATGTTTTTATTCCCTTTGATTCAAGAGGTGGATGTGCCTCTTAATTCCTAAATAATTACAAAACATTTAAAATTAATTTTCTAGTTTAATTTTATTATGAGAATGTGATCTATAAACACGTTATTTGGGACGCCTGGGTGGCTCGGTTGGTTGGGCGGCTGCCTTCGGCTCAGGTCATGATCCCGGAGACCCGGGATCGAGTCCCACATCGGGCTCCCCGCTCAGCGGGAAGCCTGCTCCTCCCTCTCTCACTCCCCCTGCTTGTGTTCCCTCTCTGGCTGTGTTTCTCTCTGTCAAATAAATAAAATCTTAAAAAAAAAAAATAAATAAACACGTTATTTTTTGGATTTAATATATTCATTTTAGCCAAATGCATGATTAATTTTTGTAAATGTTCTGTAGGTATAAAATAAAGATTAATCTCTATTTGATGAATTTAAGCTCTTCCCTCCCCCAAATACAGCCATAGTTATATAATCAAATATATTTATTTTATTATTCATATGCTCTATGTCTTCATTTGTTTTTTGTCTATTATCTCAATCTAGTTCTAAAATGGTTATATTGAAATATACCTGCACTAAAAGGAAAGAAAAGCACAATATGACCTTCCTTATTTGTGCATATGTAAAATTATCCTTAGATGTGTCGTGAACTTTATTATCTCCAGGTGTACGGCCATTCTCACTTCCATCACCGCTTCATCATTTTCAACAGATCAGGGTTTCTATCACCTCAAATCTTCCTATTTTTAAAGCTGAGATATGAAAGAGCGCTTGTATTGATTGGCCTTGTAAATATCTGGCAAGTGCCTTAGATCTAAGGATGTTTCTCTTGCATTGCTGTTTTTTAGTACAGCAACTAAGAAACACAGAGTAACAGGCCTTTAACTGTAGTTGCTTTGAGTTAAGTGACCAGCCTTATGCTAAGGGCTTAATCTGAGTCTTACCTATGATGGCTTAGTTTTCATTTCCAAGATATGATTCTACCATGAGACACTAGATGGAGCTAAAATCTCACTTAATGCTTCTCATAATGCACACTGATCCGATTACTCCCAAATCAACTCTGATTTGGGTTTTCTTTTCTTTTTTTTTTTTTTTAAGATTGTATTTATTTATTTGACAGAGGGAAACACAGCGAGAAAGGGAACACAAGCAAGGGCAGTGAGAGAGGGAGAAGCAGGCTTCCTGCCGAGCACGGAGCCCGATGTGGGGCTGGATCCTGGGTCTCCAGGATCATGTCCTGAGCTGAAGACAGTCTCTCAACCAACTGAGCCACCCAGGCGCCCCTGATTTAGGTTTTCTACTGTGCAATTTTCACAATCCTTATACAGAACAATCAAGAGTGGCAGTTTTGTTTGTTTGTTTGCACAATAGTCTTAATACTTCTTTAAAAAAATTGGCACAAAGGAAGGAATGCAAGTGTGCTGCCTGCATTGGTCTGCTCTATGCAAACCAAAACAACAACAAGAAGTGTATAACTGTAGAGAAAACAGTGTTAAAGGAAATGCAAAGGAAAGAAAATTTTCATAAGTCAGGGAAACCACTAGTCCAATAGCTTGCTTCTTAATGTTTCTCAGAAAATAGAATGGAAACCAGAACAATTGCTTTGTTTCGATGGGCTGTAAAACCAGGCAAAAGAATTCTGATACTTCATAACCTATGGCAGAAAATCAACCAAGGAAGAAACAATCCTTTAAAATTAAAGTATGGGATATATAGAAAGTTCAAGTGTTTTAATAAATACAACAGTTTTGTTGGTGAAGTCACTATTTTTCCTAAGATGTTTCTTTATAGGGAACTAATTCAAATGTTTCTGAGGGAAGAAGTAAGGACCTGCAATTGCTAGTTGTGAAACATATACTATTAGGTCTTACTATTGTAATACAGTAACTTAGAACCTTTGAACTGAAGTTATTGTAAGTTTAGATACCTAGTTTAAAATGATTTTTAAAAGTGTAGCCTGCCTAATAAAAATATTAGTAAGCAAAATTAGGAAGTAACTGAATACACTTCAGGTATAATTAAGGGTCAAAGACTTAAAAAAAAGACAAGGCTCTAATTCACCTAGAATATTCATCCCAGAAATATGGAGCTGTATCCACTGAAGTGAGATTAAAATCTCAGGCATACTACTGCTCACTTACCTCTATACAGCAATTGGTAGAGCTGAGTATTCATATTGGAAATCTTAGAATTATCATTAGTATAATATTAAATTTTATAAATTTATCTGCAATACATTTATCTCTCCCATATTGCTCCTTCCAGGAATCTTGACACTCCCCTTTGGTGTTCTCAGGAGTATTTTCAACATAATTATTTATCAAGAAAAGGAAATTTTGCTTTGAACATTAAGATGCATACATGGTCCTGCCATATTTATTAAATGGCTTTGGAATTATTTCATTTGAGATTGAAGATATCCACATTGATTTGGGGGAAATTGTTATCTTCAGAAGTCTTTTTGTAAATAATTCTTGAGAACTTCAACTTTTTAGGACTTATCCTGGTACTCTAGAAACTATTTAAAAACTTTCACATAGAGAGCTAGAAAGCTCTTCTTATAATCTCTGAGCCTATGTTTGATATCAGATTCAGCTTCATTCTCCTCTTTTTCTTTTTCATTAGTGGAAATGTTATCCAATTCGTAGCAGGAGATTTTGTTTAGAACAGCAAATGGTTCAAACTGATCTTCTTTCTGTAAATCAATAGGCACAGAAATGCAGCCTATTTTAGTATGAATATTGAGAGATCTTCAGTAAAAGATTGATTCCTTCGCTAACACTGATACCCAGCCAGCGGTGGAAAAGTGTCCAGGGTCCACATTTGTCATTTTTATGTTATTCTGACATCTGCTGGCTACTGTCTTGAAATGCTCTCAGAGCTGAAGTGAACAGTGATGCTTTCCGAAAATTTGTTGAAGTTCCTCATGAATTGTCTCAAGGGCAAGTTCTAAAATCTTATCCCGGATTTCTTTATTTTCAAGAATATATTGATCAGCCAAGGCATATCTTTCGATGTATTTTAAAATTATGTTTATAGATTTTCTGACCAAAGGTGAATTCTTTCTCTTAGATGAACTTTGTTTGCAACATCTTCACCAGCCTTTACAAGACTCATAGTCAAGTATCCCAGAATGTACTGTGGAGGACAATTTTCCGATTTATCACAGACCTAACAATGAACATCCCTCCTTCCATCCAGAACATACCTAGAGATGATGCTTACAACCAAAGCCCTCGTTCAATGCTCAGTTGATGATGCATATGGGCGTCATCCTGAGGGTCTGAGACTCAGAACGTATCTCTGCAGAACCAGAACATCTAACACACCGTCATAGCCTGTGATATCAATGTCAAATCTGAGTTCTTTCACCGGAGCCTGAGAAACTCTGGGCTTCACTGTATTATGCTGATCGGGTCTGTGGGAACATACCGGGCACTTCTGCATCTCCTTTTCCAGATCACTTTGGGTGTTGAAGGATTGGTAGCAAATATAAATTTCATCTTCTAATATGAATGAAAACCCACAATGTGAATGCAATTTTTTATCTCTCCGCCATAGTTCAGCCGACACACGTAATAAAGTTGCAGCAGCTAGCGCAGCTCCGGAAGTCAACCGTCTCCGTGCGCAGAGAGCGCGGGACACAAAGCCTCTCCTCCCCAATCTTCACGTGTTCACCAACCTGGAAATTCCCAGAGCGAACTTAAACTCACTACAAATTGTGTGCTGCAAAAACTTGTGTATGCCTGAGGAAAGGGAGGTTGGAAACACAGGGATAAGTATCAAGCCTCTTTGCCTGCCCTCCTTGGGTGTAACTGCTGCCAGGAATCTGAGCTCCATTGAGTACGAATTAACTTTAGACAGAATGCAAAACTTGCATATAAGTCTGCAAATCTTAAGGACCGAAATGGTTCAGAAATTTGCTAATATAACATGCGATAGCTCTCTGAGTAAAATTTCACTTGATTCTTTCAGAACTAGTAATCTAAATTTTATTTTATTTATTTTTTTTTTTAAAGATTTTATTTATTTGACAGAGAGAAACACAGCCAGAGAGGGAACACAAGCAGGGGGAGTGAGAGAGGGAGAAGCAGGCTTCCCGCCGAGCAGGCAGCCCGATGTGGGACTCGATCCCGGGTCTCCAGGATCATGACCTGAGCCGAAGGCAGTGGCTTAACCAACTGAGCCACCCAGG